>JAOTQJ010005575.1:0-18498 GCA_025642045.1 Solanum sejunctum
AACATGAGCTAGAGTACCGATGGACACTCTACTGAGAGCAACGACCACAACATTAGCTTTGTCGGGATGGTAATGCACACTCATATCATAATCTTTAAGAAGCTCTAACCACCTTTTTTGTCTCAAGTTAAGATCTTTTGGGGTGAACATATATTGAAGACTCTTGTAGTCGGTAAAAACATCAACATGAATCCCATACAAGTAGTGATGCCAAATTGTCAAAGCAAATACCATGGCCACCAATTCAATACTTCTCATGCACCTTAAGTTGCCTAGAGGCATATGCTATCACCTTACCATTTTGCATCAAAATGCACCCCAACCCAATTCTTGAGGCATCACAATATACCACGAATTTTTCCACCCCTTCCAGTAAAGCCAAGATAGGAGCGGATACAAGGTTAACTTTCAAAGTTGAAAACTCTTCTCACATTCATCAATCCACATGAATTTTGCCCTCTTTTGGGTCAACTTTGTCATAGGGGAAGCAAAAAAAGAAAAGCCATTTTCACTAGGTGATACCCAGACCGAAGATCAATTTTAGAAAAGTGACTAGCCCCTTGAAGTTGATTAAAAAGCTCATCAATTCTTGGTAGAGGGTATTGTTCTTTATGGTAACTCTATTAAGTTACCATTAATCATTGCACATTCTAAGTTAACTATCTTTTTTCTTCACAAATAACACCGATCCACCCCAAGGTGATTTATTAGGCTTTATGAAACCCTTCTCCAACAAATCCCTCAATTGATCTTTTAATTCTTTCAATTCTGCCAGGGCCATATGATAAAAGGGAATGGAAATGGGTTGAGTATTGGGAAAGAAGCCTATACCAAGGTCTATTTTCCTTTCGAGAGGAGCACCAATAAGCTCATTGGGGAAGACATCAAGAAACTCATTGACAACCGGAATCGACTCAATAGGAAAGACTTTGGACTAAACATCTCTAACCCTCACAAGATACTAAAGGCAACCCTTATAAATAAACTTTTCGGCTTTAAGAAAAGAAATGAATGTACCTTTGATCATTGCATTATGACTTTCCTACTCGAGGATGGGCTCAATAGGGAATTGGAATCTAATCCTACTGGTTCTATAATCTATAAAAGCATAATATGCATGCAACCAATCCATCCCAAGAATGACATCAAAATCCACCTTATCTAATACAACAAAATCACAAGGCAATACTTTATGCAATATGAACACGAGAAAATTTCTATAGACTCTTTTAGCAATAATGGAATCACCAATGGGGGTTGACACCTCATAGGGTTTACATAATAATTTGGGATTAACATGAAGCCTTTTAGCAATAAAAGGAGTAATAAAAGAAAGAGTGGTACCCGGGTCTATCAGTGCATGCATCTCAAAATCAAAAATCATCAACATATCGGCGATGACATCGGGCACCTCATTTACCCCTTGTCTTATTTGAAGAGTGTAGAATCTATTTTTCCTTGTAGCACCCCCTTGTTGGCCTTCCTTAGCCCTTGGACTCACATTAGCACCTTGGCCTTGTGAACGACCATCTCTACCTTTGTTTTGAGCATGAGGACAATCATTAACTTGACCCATTTCAGCACAACGAAAGCAAATATTATGATTCCTCGAAAAAGGACCACTATGATTATTTTCACACCATAGGCATCTACTATTTATCATTCCTCGATTACCACCTTGGAATCTTGGGTTGGTCACCCTATCATTGCCAACCCTCTTTTTAGGAGCATTGGATGACCCTTTGCCTTGAAACTTGTGGCCTTGAGGAAATCAGCCACCCTTAATAAGTTAGGAATGTACAACCTAGCATAATCTTCATCCCCTTGTGTGGTCTTAACTAGTAGAAAGTGAGCCAATTTTGTCATCCTATCAACCACAACCCAAAAACAATAAAAACCCTTTCTAGTCTTGGACAACCTAACCACAAAATTCATATTAATCTCCTCCCACTTCCAAGGAGGAATCTCTATGTCTTGTGTTAAGCCACCCGGTCTTTGATGTTCAGCTTTGACTTGCTGGCAACTATGAAAACTGGATATAAATTTGGCAATGGCCCTCTTCATACCTCCCCATCAATACACCTCTCTCAAAACCCTATATATTTTAGTAGAATCAGGGTGAATAGAATAGGAAAAACCATGAGCCTTATTAAGAATCTTTTCTTTCAAGCCATCAATGCAAGGCACGCAAAACCTACCTTGGTACCTAAGGGCACCATCTCCCCCTTTAGAGAAAACTTCTACCTTACCACTCTTTACCAAATCCTTCAATTCTAATAATGGGAGGTCAAGATCTTCTTAGATTTCACCTCCTCAACCAATGACGATTTAGAGCTATCAATTACCACAACACCCCCATCAACCTCTTCCAACCTAACTCCCAATCTAGTGAACCGCTCCTTAGCCAACCCCTTTGATACCATCATCAACATATGTTAGGCTACCCATAGACACCCTACTAAAATCATCGGCCACCACATTAGCCTTACCATGATGATAATGCACACTTATATCATAGTCCTTAAGAAGTTCTATCTACCTTCTTTGTCTCAATTTGAGATATTTTTGAGTGAAGACACATTGGAGACTCTTATGATCGGTAAACACATAAACATACACCCCATACAAATAGTGACGCCAAATCTTTAAAACAAAAACCACGTCGGCTATATCAAGATTATGAGTAGGATAATTGTTTTCCTGCACTTTGAGTTGCCTAGAAGCATAGGCTATCACCTTCCTGTTTTACACAAACATTCAATCCAACCCAACCCTTGAAGCATCACAATACGTAACAAACCCTTCTAGCCTTTCTAGTAGTGACAATATAGGAGCGGACACAAGCTCTTTCAATGTTTGGATACTCTTTTTACACTCATCGGTCCATACAAATTTGGCTTTCTTTTGAGTCAACTTGGTCATAGGAGAAGCAATAGAAGAGAACCCATTGAAAAAACTCCGATTATAACCCGCTAAGCCCATAAAGCTCCTAGTATCCAATGGGGTCAATGGTCTAGGCCAATTTCTAATCACATCATTCTTTTTAGGATCCACCTTAATACCATCCCCCAACACCACATGACCTAGGAAGGCAACCTCTTTTAACCAAAATTCGCATTCTTCATACATAGGATACAACTTATCTTCCCTCAATCTTTATAGCACTACCCTCAAATGACCCATATGCTCCTCCTAACTATATGAATAGATCAAAATATCATCAATGAAGACCATAACAAACGAATCAAGGTAGGGTTTGAAGACCCTATTTACAAGATCCCTGAAGATAGTTGGAACATTGGTCAACGTAAAAAGCATCACAACAAATTTATAATGCCCATACCTAGTCTAGAAGGTCTTATTAGGAATATCACACTCCCTCACCTCCACTTGATGGAACACGGACCGAAGATCAATCTTAGAGAAGTGGCTAACCCCTTGCAATTGGTCAAATAAATCATTAATTCTTGGAAGAGGATACTTATTCTTTATGGTGACTCTATTAAGTTGCCAGTAGTCAATACACATTCTAAGGGACCCATCCTTATTTTTCACAACCAACATCGGACCACCCTTAGGTGATTGGCTGGGCCTAATAAAACCCTTCTCCAATAAATCCCTCAATTGCTCCTTCAATTCCTTTAACTCCATCGCGGCCATTTAATGTGGGAATAGAAATGGGTTGAGTATCAAGGAGAAGGTCTATACTAAAATCTATTTGCCTTTCAGTAGGAACACCAAGAAGATTATTTGGAAAAAAATCAAGAAACTCATTTACATCCAGAACCGAATCCACAGGAATAACCTTGGACTCCACATTCCTAACCCTGACATTATGGTAAAGACACACCTTAGAGATCAACTTTTGGGCTTTAATGCAATAGATGAACCTACCCTTGACCACCACATTTTGACTTTCCCACTCAAGGATGGGTTTATTTGGGAATTGGAATTTGACCATATAGGTTCTACAATCAATGGAGGCATAGTATGCATGCAACCAATCCATTCCAAGAATGACATCAAAATCAACCATATTTAACTTAACAATATCACAACGCATTATTTTATGCAAGATGCAAATGAGATAATTTATATAGACTTTTCTAGCAACAATAGATGCACTAATAGGAGTAGACACCTCAAAAGACTCATACAATAATTCGCGCTCAACATGAAACTTTTTGGCAACAAAGGGGGTACAAAAGAAAGAGTGATGCACAGATCAATCAATGTATATACTTCAAAATCAAATACTTTTAACATACTAGTGACAACATCGAGAACCTCCTCAACCCCTTGCCTCCCTTGGAGTGCACAGACCCGATTATACCTTGGGACACCAACTTGTTGGTCACCTCTTCCTAAAGTAACCATATTTGCACCTTGTAAATGACCTTCCTTACCTTTATTGCGATTATGAGGATAGTCAATCTTTTTGTGACCCACTTCCCCACATCTATAACAGGTATTAGTGTCTTTCAAACATGGGCCCCCATGAGCTTTAGCACATATTGAACACTCATTATTAGGAACCACACCACCAACACCTTGGATCCGTAGAAATTCATTGGTAAACACCCTATTAGAAGCATGAGAAGACCCCTGGCCATAATGCAACCGACCACCTTTTTGACTTTTAAACTTTCCCTCAAAACAAGCCCTCTTGGCCTCATTACTCCTCTTCTTACTTATATTTCCTACTCTATTTGTTCGGCACAAGTCTTCAAATAGGACAAATCTATGTCATTAATTAACATAGCAAACCAATATTCCTCACTCACCAAATCGGATACACCTATGACAAACTTGTTCATTCTAGACTTTGGGTCCGCAACCAAGTAGGGAGCATATTTAGAGAGAGGATTAAACTTGAGGGCATACTCCCTCACGATCATAGACCCTTGTCTCAAATTCATAAACTTCACCATCTTGGACTCCTTAAGCTCAAGAGGGAAGAACTGATTCAGAAAAGCCGCCTTGAACTCATCCCAAAGTACCATATTATAGATACTCTTCTCCTCCTTCAATTGATTAAACCATATTTGTTCTACCCTTTGAGTTGGTAGGCTGCCAACTCTGCTTTCTCTTTCAATCTAACATCTATAGCCAATACCTTGTAGACCTCATCAATGAACTCTTAAGGATCGTCATCCACCTTAGACCCATAGAAGTTCAGTGGGTTCATCCTCATGAAATCCCTCACGCGAGATGCCGGTATAGGAACATGAGTCGCTTGCGCCCCTTGGTTGGCTTGGTTAGCCACATCTCCTGCTAGCGAAGTAAGATCATCACGGAGCTTACCTTGAGCCGGTTGTTCCTTGAGAGTGCGGGCTCTCCTTCCTCTTATGTTAGGCATGATCTAGTATAGCAAAGAATAATTGTTAGGGGGAAATCATACTCTAACATCTATAGCACGACATAGAGTAAGAAGAAGGAAAATATTTCCTAAAATATTTCATAGCCTCGTACTCATAGTTGTGGTGCACAACACAACCATAAATAAGATTCTAGTCGATGTAGTATGTTAAATGCTAAGGACTATTAACAACCTAGTGCTCTGATGTTAAGTTTATCACGACCAAAGCCTAGGGCCTAGATGTGATATGACGAATGGTGAAACCCGAAGGGACCCAAACAAGACCCTTAACATATCATTACACATTATTAGTTGTAAATACAATTAAACAACATAATAAGAGTAGAAAAAAGGGAAAAGGGCTAAAGGGATGCTTTCATAACATAAGCACCAAAACAAGAGATTCAAGGCTCAATAGATAACATGTCCAATGTGAGGCTGTATGGAATTCCTTTGTCTATCATATCAGATCATGGTGATAAATTTACTTCATATTTTTGCATGACCTTTCAATGGGGTCTTGGCACAAGAGTTAAACTTAGTACGACCTTTCACCCTCAAATGGATGGCCAAGCTGAAAGAACTATCCAAATACTTGAGGATATGCTTAGGGCTTGTGTATTGGAGGTTAAGGGTAGTTACGATGATCATCTTCCATTAGTTGAGTTTGTTTATAACAATAGTTATCATTCTAGCATCGGTATAGACCATTTTGAGGCTCTCTATGGTAGACGTTGAAGGTTGGGTGGTTTGAGGTTAGAGAGGTTGTATTGTTGGGTCCAAATCTAGTTATGCAGGCTCTTGAGAAGGTTAGGTGGATTAGAGAAAGGTTGAATATGGCCCAAAGTCACCAAAAGTTCAATTTCAATGTGAGGAGAAGGGATCTTGAATTCAAATTTAGTGATTGGGTCTATTTGAAGGTGTCACCCAGGAAGGGTGTGGTTTGTTTTTGTAAGAAGGGAAAGTTGAGTCTAAGATATGTAGGTCCTTATGGGGTAATGAGGAGGATTGGTAATGTAGCTTCTAAGTTGGAGTTGCCTAGTGATATGGATTTGGTTCATCCGACCTTTCATGTAACCATGTTGAGAAATGTGTGGGAGACCCTAATACTATTGTGCCTCTTAATGTTGTGCTTGTTGTTGAGGACAAATTGACTTATGAAGAAGTTCTGGTTCAGCATTTATATAGACAATTGAAAAGGTTAAGGAACAAGGATATGGCTTCCATTAGGTTCCGGTGGAGGAATCAACAAGTTGAAAGTGCTACTTGGGAGGCCAAAGCGGTTATACAAAAGCGATATCCTTATCTCTTACATTCTACTCAAGCCTAAGGTACTAATTCTAAGTCCTCTATATGATCTCAAGTCTTAAGTTCAGCCCTCATGTCGTTGTGTACATTCATGTTTAAATTGACAAGTTCATGATGATTTTATGCTTATATTGAGAATTTTGAAATGATGTTTAAGTGCATTGTTGCATCCTTATATGGGTTGAAATTGTCATGTTTACCTCTCTTGTATACATTTTATTGACATTTGAGGATGAATGATTCCAAGGGAGAGATATTGAAATGACCCCAAAAAGTGCTCAAAAATATGCCTCAAAAGTGCCTAAAATTGTAATTTTGATATATCTCAAAATTTGTGTGTGATATCAAAAATCCAAGTACATATTCTTTATCGGGGGAAAATTCAGTGAGAAATAGGTCTAACCCTGATTTTTGAGCAAATGAATCGCAATTTCAATTTTCTAAAAATTTCCTATCTAGTGTCTATTTGCGATGGTACCACGACATGCCTCCATCGCAGACCAGTGTACAAATTTCCTCCACGATAGGTCATTATCGCAGACTAGATGTGGACTTATGTATTTTATTGCCAGTGATTTATATTTCAAAAAAAGACTTTTGGGTCATTGGCCTAAGCCTTCTCATGCGTGAAAATACCTATATTTAGCCATATTTCACCCTCATATCATCCAAGACATTCCCCAATATACTCTCAAACACTTAGACTAATATTCCTTTCAAAATTCAAGTATCCAAATCCCTTCTGGCTCTCAAAGGATTTCACTTAAGCTTCAAGTCATTATTTCAATCTTTACCAAGGAATTCTCCAAAGTCAAGGTATATGGGTTTCATTCATGGGTTCTTTTCAATCATGAAGCCTAAGCTTCCTTTTTACTTATATTGCATGATTTTAAGTTGGTTTACTTATTAATCTTACTTAGTATTAATTTGACTATGAACTACGTTGGGGCTTCATGAAATTATTACTGTTTAGAATATTTTGAGCTATGAATCTAAGATTTATTATGGAATTTGATGAAGGATTTTGGTCTATATTGCTTGAGGGTTTTACCAAGTATTTATGGATGGTTTTACATTGGATTTTCTTGCATGATTTTAGCCCTAAATTGCATGGTTTTACACTAGCTCTACATACCCGCCAAGTGTTTGATAAAATGTCCGATTATGGTTTCTTGAGAAATTGAAGGTCCAATACATGTCTTATGAGTTGAATAATATTATGATGATGAAAGAAATTTATGTATATAATATTCTCCTATATAGTGTTGAAAATTGACCATGCCCTACTCGGGGGGTTAAGAGCCCGGGTAACTATGTCGAGGGATTTGTACCTTGATAACCAGGTTGAGGGGTTTGTACCTCAATCACTAGGGGTAGTAGGGTGCGACGATCCACCAACCAATCCAAGGGTTTGTAACTTAATAACTGAATTGATGGGTTTGTACCTCAAATACTATGGCTCGTAGGGTGAGACGATCCACCAACCAATCAAGGAGTTTGTACCTTGATAAACTATGATGTCTATAATGATGGTCTTTTCTTGTACATGTATAATCTTTAATGGAAGCATGATTTACTTTAACCATCTTCCATGCATATCATATTGTTATATGCTACTCATTGCCTATGCTTATATATTTTTATTAAGTCACTTATCTCTTGTTGCATTGCATCCTACATGCCTAGTACATGCTCTTAAGCGTACTAATGTATACTCTATGCCTACATGATGTCACTATGTAGGAACCGGAGCCCCACTTGAGCATCTTTCTTCACGTGGCTAGTATGAATTCTCTTAAGCTAGTTGTTGAGTCCTTCATTCCGGGGACCATGTCTATGATCTCACACTATGTACTAAGACTATCTTTCTTTTATGTATGTATTGACTATAAGGGTGAGCTTTGTTGCTTGTCTTGGCCCCTGCTCTTATCTATGTAGTAGAGGTATTATTATATATGTTATTTATTGAGTGTTAACTCTCTTGTTTTGGTGCTTATGTTATGAAAGCATCCATTCTAGCCCTTTTCCCTTATTTCTACTCTTATTATGTTTTTTAATTGCTTCTGCGGCCAATGATGTATAATGATACGTTAAGAGGCTTGTTTGGGGTTTCTTCAGGTATCCCTATTCACCGTAATACGTCTAGGCCCTAGACTTGGGTCGTGACATTATGAATGTTTCTTGAAGGTTTCTCAAAATTCCTAATATATTACTATATGATGTTGCATGAATTACTGTTTATATAAATTAAATGCTTGAATTAGGTGATTTTGCCTTTCTACATGAATCCTAGCATAGCTTCTTATTATTTTTACATATTTCACTTAAATGGTAATGCATAAGTATAATTTGAGCCTAAAGAGTCTATGGAATCCCTAAAAATGCTTTAACTCTACAATGGTTTTCCTGAATGCTATAAGTTAGAATAATGCATGATAGAGTCTTTATGAGTCAAGAGTTGAGCCTAAAAGAAAGTAATCAAAGAGTTAATAGTTGATGTGATGTATTAAGTTGACAAATGTCTAATGAGACTTGATGAATGAGTTAATCATAGGGTTGATTGATGTCCGCCAAGTTACACCTCCTTTTATAGGACAAAGCAGTTGTTGTCAAGATATAAAACTAAACCAAGGTTAGGGTCGAACCTAAGGAAATATGTAGACTCAAAGAAAATTCATCAATAAGCAATTTAAGAAATTAACCAACTCAATATTCAATAAGGAAATAAACTAAACTAACTATCACAAGAGACAATAAATAATAGAGAGCAACTAGGGTGTGGTGTTCGCCGTGATTCCTCAACTTAGTATCGCTAGATAAACCAATTCAAATCAAGTGTATAGCTTGCAAGATGGTAATTTAAGTTCACCAAACCCTTTGGTCCAGGTGAGAGGAGAATTTCACTATGTGACTTGGCCCATCTCCATAGTGTGAAACACTAACCATTACATATAGTCCCAGTCAACCTCACTTGGTCTAGTTTAGCTGATTAGATGAGAACACATCATCGAATCCTATTAATCAATCTCTTTGCCTATTCATTACCACCTGGATCGGGAAGGTAACACTAGCCAAGTTCTAATGTTGGCCACCACTAAAAAATATGCAAAATGAAGAGAATTGATTAATATATACATATACCCAATCAAAAAATTACAAAATATCTAAGTCTTCTTTGTTAGATCTTCATGGTTCCCACACCCTTGTTGTGGATTCAGCTACTCGTGCTATGGGTAGATGAAGAAATTATGAATTAAGAAAACATAATAAACAATTACCCAATTGAATTGAGAATCAAGCAAATCCAATATTGATTGAGATTCAAAATATGTAAGATCAAATTAATTCACAAGTGTATTCTCCTCCAAATATTGAGGTCTCTAAGTACATAACCCTAAAAGTACTCTCTAACGACGTTCTCTATAGTACTCTCCTAAAAATACGATTTATAGTAATTATAGTTACATCCTTAAAAAATAGAAAAACTAGTCAGCGACTTTTTATGAAAGGTCCTTACTACTCGTAAAGTCATTTACGAGTCATAATTGAGGTCTCGTATTCAGCTCTTGAGATATTGAACTTCACTTTTACAAATCCACTTTATGAATCATAGATTGATTCATGACTCCTATTGCCCTCTCATAGTATTCATCTGCATCACATTGTCCTTCACTGAAATTCTTCACGAACCTCTTTATTCGACTCATACAGAGGTCTCGTATGGCTGAACTTTAGATCTCATTTTTCACTGGAAATTTTCACGAAAACCACTTTATGACTCGTAGAGGATCTCATAAACCATGAAAAAAAGAAAATCTGCTGCAATTTAGCCCCAACGTCATGGCAACCTACTTTCTTGCAAAACTAAACACAAAAACACATAAAAACTATAAATGTCGCATTAAGAACACACAAAATCCTAAGTCTTAAGCATCAAATATGCTACATTTGACAACACTTCAACAACTCAACTTACAATTGTTGCTTGTCCTCAAGCAAGACTCAATCTACATCAATGGCATATATCATATACAATTGAAACTCAGGTACCCAGACCAACTTTTCAAAAACAAAAGCACACTGGTGAATTTGACAACACAACTATGACAAGCAAGGGAATATCAACAGTCCACAATTACTGAACCAGTCAGATGCTAACAATGCAATGTAAGTGCCCTCACAGAAAGAAGTCCCATTTTTTATACTTAATGATGATTACAAATTTAGCTTTGGGACTGTGCAAACACACTTACTCTCACAAAAGATGTTCATGCAATGACTAATAGCATAGGCTTTCCCCTATACTCATGACTTTGACCTTCAACTAATTGGACTAGGATAACTTTAGGACTTTCTAGGCTTGTAATATAGGCTCAGGAGGCTTTGCCGTGACTAAAAACATCCTTGAACTATGTTTTTCATCAATTTCACCTTACCAACTCTAATATTTTTACCTTATTATCCCTTTTTCCACATTCAAGATTTTTCGGGTGTTCTCTTCTTATTTTTCCACTTATACCTTATTTTTACACTTAATTTTGCTTTTTGGCTCAATCTGAGGCATCTTTCTCATTTTTTTTTGCACTCAATACATGATTTTCTTCTTCTTCTCTTCAATCCCAATTTACAATCTTATTTTATGCTTTACCCTTACACCGGCCACCCTCAATTTAGACTTTTAGCCTATAGTGAAGTATACAATATTTGTTCCCCGAACTAGAGCCACTTTTGGTAGCCACCTTCAACAAAGAATTTTTGCCTCAATCAAGGTTCACAATGCTCATAGACAGACCAAGGCCAACTTGAAGGTTTATCACTAGACTAGGCTAGGCTAATTAGTTATTTAGAAAGAATTGGTACATGTAAGGCTTATATTTGGAACAAGGGGAAAACATCATTTGGTTGGTCATTTTAGGCTAAAGTGGACTAATTAAGGAACAAAGGCCTAAGATCCCTTCCTAATCTATTTAATCTACAATCTAACTTAGAGTAACAGGGCACGTTCTGAATTAGCACAAAATGCACGAATCCAGCAAAATAAGTACACACTCGCATGGTATTACATACATTATCAACAGGAGACTCACAGTTCATGCTTCATACATCAATTACCCTTACTTATCAGAACAACTATTGCCAAATAGCCAAACATGAATGGTTACCATCAAACTACTAACAAAAACTATTTTTGGTGGATACCATTTTTGAAAACAAAACATAAAAACATGTTATATGCCATGAATATTAGTACTATATGCTACAAATATTATCTAAATATCCTAAACGTGTTGGTTCAATTGAAATTAAGTATCCACGAGGAAAAAGAACACAAACAAGAAAATCTCTAGATCAAAATTTGATATAGTTATGGACCATAAGCAACTCAAACTTTACTAACACCCATAACTACCCACACTCCATCGAAAAAATTGTGTATTGTCCCCAATGCACAAAATCTAGAAAAAATAGAATATGTAGGGATCAAAAACATACCTGGGTGCCTAAGCACCGTGGTCCACCTTACGATGAGACTTACAAATTTTTTGAGGATAAACCTGTTGAAACCCAATTTTTATCCTCCATAATACGAATTAATTATGGTGCTTTCTATTTTTATAATTTAAAATAATTAATTTTTAAAATATGGAAAAAGCTTTTTTTATATATAATAAATGTCATTTATTTGAAGAAGTATTATTTTGAAATTAATTTGACTATTTCAGATTTATAATATAAAAAGTTCTTAAGTTAATTTGTATTAAATTATCGTATAGTCAAATTAGTCAATCAAATTCAATTTAATTACCTTTAATTAATTAAAATTGCAATCGAATTGACGAAGTTTTAAATTCAATACTCCTACCCTTGAACCAAAATTCTCACTTTTTCTTGGACCCAATCTAATTTTTGGACCAATTTTGGCCGAAAACCTACCATTAACCTGGCCCATTTTCAATTTTCAATCTTATTATATACATTTTATGCATATAATATATGTATACACAACGTGCGTGGTGGCCACGCGCCCCAATTTCCTTATTTCTCTTCCCTTTCCCTCAACATACGTATTTCTCTCTCCCCGATCCCCTTTCTTCTTCATCACCTTGAACCGAATCCAGAAAATGCCAACGAATCGAAGATTCCCTCCCAATGTTCCCTTCGAATCTCCACACATACGTGTCATCATCCCTCATACCCTTCGTCCTTGCTCGAAATCGAACCGTCCACCTCACCCTCGTCTCAACGGTTTGACGAATCGTTTGGGATTTCTAGATTCCAAAACAGGATAGAATTTGGGGAAATTTCGGATTTGAAATTCTAAATAACCCCGATTTCCGCCCTATTTTGGGACCCTAGAAATCCCTACATATATTCCCTTTTCCCCAATTTGAGGCAGCCGTGGTTCATCCTGAAAGCCCGACAAAACCTAAAATCATTCACACAGTTCGTTCTTAATTGGAAACCCCAGCAAAAACTTACTCGATTTTCCATAGTCATCTCAATTTTTAAAGTTTGATATAGTTCGTAGACTCTCAAACTAATTTCCCAGAACTCATTAGTTTTGAAGGTCTTGAGATTGAAGGTTCTTGGTCAAAGAAGGTGTAGATGAAACTCTTTGGTGGTGGAAAGTCTTCTTCAAGCTCGACGTCGTCTCAGTTCGCTGCTCCTAAAGAGGTAACATCCTCATTCGAAATTGTTATTTTCTCCTTAAGCGATGCCTGTGCTGTTACGTTTATGGTTGCTATATAGCTGATTCGACAATGGTGTTAAGTCGATGTGCTTATGGGTTTACTGTGTTTAGAAGGAAGATAAGTGTTTAAGTTTATGTTTATGCATATGATGACTGAACTGTTTGAAAAGCTTTGCTCATTTTGAGTTCACTGTTTGATGTTATTGGGGTCGAATAAGTATGGTTTTTGTATTTTCGTTCTTTAAAAGGATGATTTTTCGTGAAACTGGAAGTTTTAAATTGTTTTCGACATCAAAAATCAGTTGTGATTATATTTCTCTAGGATCATGTTTGTTGCTGAGTTAGCAACTTTGTGTTGGTTTAAATGGTTACAGACTCTGTTCCATTTTCACTTTAGCATATACCAAAGCATTTCTTTTAATTACTCTAGATTTCTTGTCTAATTGAGGGTTGTTATTTTCATTCTTTGAATGGTTGTATTATGCCGAGGTTTTCCTATTCTGTTAAGAATTCTGGTTGTTACTGCGTTCGGCATGAACGAAATTGAATCTTATCTCTATTTTAGTCACTGTTCATGGCTTTATCTGCTATCCTTTTCCCTAAGGTTCACTAATTTGAAGCTTTACTCAAGTTTTCGTTATTGTGTGTCAAAAAGTGATTTCGTCTTAAGAGTCGAATATGTGATAATCTTATCGAAAAAAGAATAGAACTTTGATTAGGAATCTGATCTACAAATGTGCAGGTCATATAGTTGGCAGTTTTAAACATGTGAAAGTGTTCTACACTTACTTCACAATCTGTCCTCCCGTAATTCCTTAGCAATCTGTTTTATCTTTTCTTATTATGGTCTGTATCTCGTGCGCATGATGGTTTAGCTTGATTTGTATGCAACAATCTGAAATATGTTGCGTGTTCTACCTACGACTGAGTGTGTAATCTTTAAGTTTCTCCTTATATTTCTTGTTATAATATCATTTTCCTGTAGGTGTCTTAGGGCTGCTAGTTTGTAGTGTGATCTGATCATTTAAGTTGGTTGTTAACTCTCCTTTTATATGAATACAGTTCATTTAACATTGTTATTGAGTTCGTTTGCATCTTGTTATTGCCTTATATCTCTCAAACTTCAAGTCTTAAATTACGAACTATTACACTAGTTCAGAAATGTGTTCGTTTACATGATATTGCTATGGCTGCCTTAGTTCATGCTTAAACATGACTCGCTTAGTATTTTTTGAAGTTCAAGCTTGTTCTAGCGTGTTTTTCAGGGTATTATTGTCCTGTATTCAAGCCATATTCGTGTCACTATATGAATATAACCTGTCTAGTATGCTTTCAAAGTCATTAGCTTTGATTTCTGCTAGATTTTTCTTGGGAATCAGGGTTCTTTGGTCATGAACAACCTTGTACATGTCTTATTGATTCTGTATACTGTTCTCCACCTGTGCAAGTGATTCTGTAAATGATCGCATTCTTCCAGTTTTGGCTATTTCTATTTACATGTAGGCAGCCGTCAAATTTCACCTCTCTATGATTCCTCATTTGGTCTAAGTCTGAGTTGTTTTTTAAGTTATTGTCCAATATATGATTTTAAACTCTATTCTGGAAATCAGTTTGCTATCGGTGGTAGACACAGGTTACATTTGTTTTCACTTTAGCTTGTTAGAACTCCATCTTTCCTAGGGTGTTTTAAAGGATAAGAATGGCTAATGTAAACTGTAGTTGCTGATCATGTTCCTGTGTGGCTGTTACAGTGATGTGTTAGTGGTTTAGTGAGCTAAAAGACTTGTTTGTCATAGACTTATTTGGTTCTTGATTCTTAATTGACTACATTGTCATATCACATATGTTTAAAAGGTAGCAAGATCATGTGTAATGTGTTGATTTAGGCTTAGCCTATATACCTTAGTTCTTACTCAAGATTATCTATTATTTTCTTTTTTAAGAGTTTCTTGAAATATATTTATTAGCAACATTTGTTTAAACATACTTTGCATTTCTAATGATCTTTTTTTGATAAGTGTCTATTCCAGCATGAAATCATTCCCTCCCTATTTTATTATACCCTGGATATGTATAACGTATTCTTGTTTGAGTGTTTCACCTTTGTTTTAACCCGGCTTTCGCTTACGTCTTTCTTAGCATTTGCCTAGATGCATCCATGAACATTTCACTTATCATTATTGTCATTTCATTGCATCAACAATGATTCGGGTTCATTTTGGACCTCCACTTTGCATTTTTTGGGCCATGGATGCCCAAATTTTCTTCTCTTCGAATCACCCACCCAATCTTGGCTTTGGAGAACGTTATACAGGTTAATGAAAGCTGATATACAGATTTTGAAGGCCAAAATCTGTGAATATACACTAATATATATCAAGTATACACTAAGTGTATATCACAGGAAATAGGGGCCAAAGCCCACTGGCAGCAACTGGGGCAAATTTTCTGATGGCTTTGGCAGGCCCAAAACTTAGAAAGTAGGACAGGTGGAGCATTGGGTCTGACTGGCGCAATTTATGTTTTAATTCTTTCATGCATTTATTACATTATTTGATACACTTGTTGTTTGATGCTAACCCTGACATTTATTTTGTATTATTTGATTGTTATTAATCTAATTATTTCACTAACATGTCTTCATTTATGTTAATTTCATTTTATAATTCTCTTTCTGTTACAAATATCCCTATAATTATTTGGCAAAACATTGCAAAATTAATTCAAGTATGAGTCAACCTGTTTCCTTTAAGTTGGTCGTTTTTTAACTTACCCATTATTTTGCAAATTTAGTCACTTTTCAAACTTAGTCAATTTTTTTTTAAAAAAATATAGTTAACCCTTTAGTCGAACTTTCTATTCGTTGATCAATAGCAAGTTAACAGTCATTTTGAGTGATTAAGTTCTTCTCAAATTAGAAATTGAATTTGAACTCTTTTTGTGGTATTTTAAATTTTTTTTTCCTGTTAGGTCTTTTTAAATGTTTTATTGATTTTCTAATTATCCTTAAAATTATTTGGTAACTCTTTTAATTTTCAGGAATTTTATTTGTACTTAAATTAATTAAGTATTAAATTGAATTTTCAAAAGTCAAAGTCATTTTTTAAATTAATCGAAATGGCAAATCTGTTGGGGACTAATTAGGTTCTAACTATTAGATTAGGATTTATTTAACTAACTATTTGGATTGTAATAATTAGTAATTGCCTTTATTTTTCTATTTGTGTTTATTTGTTTAAATTCAATTATTATAAATTGTCATTCATGGCATATTTCTGCCAACCGGCATTTAGATTGCATTAGGTTAAGGGCGGTTACGTGGTTATCCATGACTTTCTCTTTAGAAAAACCTTAAATATTTCTTTGAAAATAGTAAATGGGTAGTTGGTTTGCGGTCATTCCAATGCCATTTACTATTTCACCTCGAAGTTTGTCCAACTTGGGTCCCTAGTCAAATTGAAAATAATTCTTAGTCAACCTAAGATAGAGCGAAATCAAATCTCTACTTCTAAGCATTTGCTTAAGTCAACCCAATATCCAAGGGGTATTGAGCCCATTAGTAAACCACCAAAACGTGTCAAAGGTCCCAAATCAGATGACATATCATGTTACGTGGCTTTGGAAGGTGTATGTGTTGATAACCAATTATTGTCTCTCGGGGGGGGGTGGGTGGGTCATAACTAAGCCTTTTATAGGTATGGCTCGCTTTCTCAAATTCGACATGATCGTGGAAGCACCCCACAAACTCCAACTATGGTGGAATGACTTCACTTGTGACCATAAAAGGGAATTGAACAAACACATGGGATGGTTGACATCGCTTATGGAAATGCTAGCTTACCTGGAATTGATAGAGGTTCTCACCGGGTAATGGAATACCAAAAAGATGGTGTTTCGCTTCGGAATGATGGAAATAACTCCAACCATTAAAAAAATTTAGGACGTCATAGATACCGTGGGAATGACAGGCAAGAGAAGAGTTAAAAAAGAAGAAAGCATTTTGATTCTCGATAAGCTAACCGAGGAGCAAATTAGGGAGTATTTCAGTCTCAAGGAAGTTGACTGGGCACATGGATCGAGCATAGCTTCCAGAAATCTCTACGTCCACTTCGGTCACTCAAGCTTCTACCTAGCGTTCAATTAAGAGTTCAAATCGTTTTGTGAATGGGATGTCACGTAGCCTTTAGCCTTTGCCGTTGCACTATTGGGAGTCATGGTATTGCCTCAAGGCCCGAGCCTCAGCTTCAATACTAGAATCATCAGGGTCGCCCATGCTGCCTTCTACGGACACAAAGCTCGGGGAGTGACAAAGTATTATTAACTCGCACCAACCATTGTAGTCGATATGTACCGTGCCCTCGGGAAATGCAGAAATGGGCATCGTATTTTCAAGGGGGTAATTTGCTCCTTCAATGGTGGATAATAAGTCATTTTTTCAAAGGATAGGGTACTAAAGAACTCCCCACATTGGACAGTCATGACCCTCTCCTAGGGCTTTATGATAGGATGTATTGGGGTGACTTTGAAGGGAAAAAGACCTGTGAAAAATGGGCCCAAATCTTTTCTGAGTTAGGAGAGGACAACATTTAATGGATGTATGATTGGTTCATTTCAAAAGAGGTCATGATTCAGGGTCATAAGTTGCCATTTTTGCCACATCCATGAATTCGAGGTATCCGGCCATATGCACCTCTTCTGGTTTTGAAACAATTTGGTAGGAAACAAATCGCACCTCCCACTATGCACATGAATATTTATGTATTTTGGAGACGACAGGGTCCCAAATGTGGGTGACATATTGAAAGAGTGGAAGAAACCTTCAAGGCTGGCTAAAGCGACTATTGTTGAAGGTCGATTTAATGCTTGATATATGGATGGATACAAGGCTTGGTTGAAGCAGCATTTGCAAGGCCTCGGGTTGTCAGTTCAAATTATCTATCGAGGTCTAGAAGATATAGAAGCACAAGTAAGAGTAGAGCTTGGAAGGGTCAAAACCGAAGCTAGAGAAATGCAAAAACCTTTCCTTCGAAAATAGGAAGAAGACAATCATACCATTGAGAGTCTGACCCAAGAGTTAGAAAACGTGAGAAGTGGACCTACAAAGATGGATTCTTGGATGAATGCTCGTGGAAAAATCATC
>JAOTQJ010005586.1:0-18495 GCA_025642045.1 Solanum sejunctum
TATTTCTTCTACTTGATGGTTTCTCCAAAGTACTTTTACTGAAGCTATTTCTTTATTTCTTAGCTTCTTAACTTGATAATCTAGAATAGCAATAGGTACCTCTTCATATGTGAGATCTTTTGTAACCTGCACGACTTCAATAGGAATAATACGGGATGGATCACCTATGCATTTTTGTTTCAAAGCAATAAGACATGAAAAACTGGATGAACCATTGAAAGCTTTTGGGGTAGCTCTAGTTGATACGCAACCTGCTTGAACTTCTTAATAATTTTATATGGCCCTATGTAATGTGGGCTTAGTTTTCCTTTCCTACCAAACCTCACAACCACTTTCATCAAAGACACCTTTAAAAATACCTAATCCCCTACTGAGAATTCCAGTCCTCTCCTTCTACAATCCGCATATGACTTATGACGAATTTGGGCTATTTTTGGCCGTTGTTGTATTACCTTAACTTTTTCATGGCTTGTTGTACTAGATCTGGCCCAAGTAAGGTGATTTCACCCACTTCAAACCATCCAATTGGCGATCTACATTTCCTTCCATACAAAGCTTCATAAGGTGTCATCTTGATACTTGAGTGGTAGCTATTATTATAGGCAAATTTAATAAGTGGCAAATGGTCTACCCAACTACCTTTAAAGTCCAATGCACAAGATCGCAACATATCTTCAAGTTTCTGAATGGTGCATTCTACTTGACAGTCTGTTTGAGGGTGGAATGTTGTACTCAAATTTACTTGTGTCCCTATACTTCTTTGGAAGGACTTCCAAAACTTTGTAGTGAATGATCACCCCGATTAGAGATACTGGAGATTGGGACTCCATGTAGCCTGACTATCTCTTTGAAGTATAACTTGGCATACTCTTCAGCTGTATAATCACTCCTGGCTGGCAAGAAGTGTGCTGATTTTGCTCAATACATTGCATATAACCTCTTTTGGTGTTCTACTTTCACTTGTCGGTAATTTGGAAATTGAGCCACAAATTATGCAAGGTCCTTTTTTATGCCTCCCCACCAAAACATTCCCTTAAGGTCATGGTATATCTTAGTTGATCCTGGATGTATGGAATATCAGGAATGATGGGCTTCTTTCATTATACTCTTTCTTAATCCATTAATATCAGGCACATATAATCTATTTTGGCTGTAAAGTACTCCATTTTATGTAACGTCAAAGCCTTTTATTGTACCTTGACTCACCTTTTCCTTAAGCTGTCGTAGAATAGGATCCTCAAACTATTTTTCTTTCAGCTTCATTACCAACGAAGATTCCGCAGCATTATGCACAATAACTCTTTCCTTTGAAGTTTCAAGAAGGCGAACTCCCAAATTAGCTAGTTGTCGTATATCCTTAGCCACTCCTTCACTTACCATGGCCTGGTCACTAGTATCCATAATTGCCTTATGACTCAGAGCATCGGCTACCACATTTTCTTTCCAAGGGTGGTAAAGTATATCAACGTCATAATCTTTTATTAGCTCTAGCCATCTTCGTTGTCTTAAGTTCAGGCTTTTCTGCTTAAAGATGTATTGCAGGTTCTTATGATTAGTATATATATCAATGTGGACCCTATATAAATAGTGGCACCATATTTTCAGACCAAATACAACCGCTGCTAGCTTAAGATCATGAGTTGGGTAGTTTTCTGATGTGGTTGAAGTTGTCTATATGCACAAGTAATTACCCTACCATGTTGTGTCAATACACACCCTAAGCTAACTTCTGAAGCATCGCAATACACTACATACCCCTTAATACCTTCTAGAAGTACTAGCACAGGTGCAGAAGTTAGCTTATTTTTCAGCTCCTGGAAGCTTCTTTCAGATGCATCATTCCATAGGAACTTGGTTTCCTTGTGTGTCAACTTTGTTAGAGGTGTAGAAATAAAAGAAAAACCTTCAACAACCCTCCTGTAATAACCTGCCAAACCTACAAAGCTCCAAACATCCGTGGGTGTCGTTGGCATTGACCACTCTTTCACAGCCTCTATCTTTTGTGAATCAACCCTTACTCCCTCATCAGACACAATATGACCCAAGAATGCCACTGAGTTTAGCCAAAATTCACATTTAGAAAATTTGGCATATAATTGTCTATCACGAAGAACTTGTAACACTTGTCGTAAGTGATTTGCGTGGTCCTCTTCTGATCTTGAATATACTAAAATATCATCTATAAACACTATCACAAACACATCCAAGAATGGCTTGAATACCCTACTCATCAGATCCATAAAAACTATTGTACATTTGTTAGCCCAAATGACATAACAAGAAATTCAAAGTGACTATAGCATGTTCTGAAAGCAGTCTTAGGTATATCTTTCTCCTTCACCCTGACTTGGTAATAACCTGATCTCAAATCAATTTTTAAAAAGTATTTGGCACCCTATAACTGATTAAATAAATGATCAATATTAGGGAGGGGTATTTATTCTTAATTGTCACCCTATTCAATTGTCGATAGTCGATACACATTCTCAAGGTGCCATCCTTTTTGCATACAAATAACACTGGTGCACCCTAAGGGGACACACTAGGTTTTATAAAACCCTTCTCTAATAAGTTTTTAATTGCTCTTTTAATTCATGCAATTCTGCCAGGGCCATTCTATATGGAGGGCTGGAAATAACTTGAGTGCCTAAAAGTAAATTAATACCAAACTCTACTTCTCGTTCTGGAGGAAAGATTGGAAGTTCTTCAGGGAACATATCAACGAATTCATTCACTACTGGAACTGATTGAAGAGTTGGAGATTCTTCCTCCATATCTCTTACTCTAACTAAATGACATATATACCCCTTAAATATCATCTTTCTAGCCTTAAAATAAGAGATAAACTTCCCCTTTAGTGCCCCAACATTGCCTTCCCATTTGAGAACTACCTCATTTGAAAAGTGAAAGTACACTCTCTTAGGTCTGCAATCCACAGTGGCATAGGAAGAAGCTAACCAATCTATACCCATTATAATATCAAACTCCATCATTTCTAGCTCAATAAGGTCAGCCAATGTGTCAAGGTCACAAACAATTACTACACAGTCATAATAAATCCTTCTAGCTATAATAGATTCACCGGTTGGTGTAGACACTTCAAATGGTATGTTCAATAATTTGGGTGTTCTCTTAAGTTTATTAGCAGCTAGTGGGGTAATATATGATAGTGTAGAACCAGTGTCAATTAATTCATATACACTAAGTGAAAAGATGGACAATGTACTTCTGACCACATCAAGCGAAGCTTCCAAATTTTGCCGACTCCCTAGAGCATAAGTGTGATTCTGGACTCTGCTATATCTAGCTATCCCTTTAACACCTCTATTGCGACCCGTAGGTGCTTTTTGATCCCTACCTAATAGAGGAACTGACAATGATGATTCAATAGCTGACCTACTAGGTTATGTTATATCCCCAATACGTCTCCTCGGGAAATCTCCCATCATATACGCTGGTGCACCACACCAATAACAACCATATATCCCAACATGACATATACCTAAATGACTTCTTACACACTTTTTACAAGGCTTTGTAGGGGTCATTTGCTGGCCTGCTAAATATCCCGTTGTCTGGGTGCCTTACCCTTCACTTCTTGGACCAAACATATTTCTCCTAGACCCTTGAAGTTATGGTGGCGCAATGGCTGTAGGGTAAGAGGATGATGGCCTAGGTGGTCTATTAGAAAATCGAGTCCTAAGCTCACTTTGGGGTGGCATTAACTACCATGTAGACTTGGCTATCTTGGACTGCACCCTTTCTAACTCTTGTGTCCTTCTCCTTTGCCTCTGATCCTCCAATTTTGGTGCAAAAGCTTACATTCTTGCTATGTCTATATCATTGTTCAAGGAAGAAATAGTACAGTATTTGACCAGATATGTATCCAACCTATCCATATATCGATGAACTCTATCTTTCATAGTAGCAACTATAGTAGGAGCAGACCTAGCCAGGGAATTAAATTGAAGGTTATACTCCCTCACACTAATATTCCCTTGGTGGAGGTTTAAAAACTGATTTGCACGAGCCTCTCAGATATCTAATGGCAAGTGTAAATTTTGGCTAAGGGAGGTATCTTTCCTTAATCATATTATTTCGGGTGATAGTATACGAGTTAATGGTAAGAAGATGGAGGCTGGAAATAATTGGCCTACATTGTTGTCTCCATCTGATATTAGTAGCTTCCTGCATTTGGCTGGATATTATAGGAGGTCTATTGAAGGATTTTCCTTCATTGCTTCTCCTTTGATAAGATTTACCCAAAAAAAAGGTAAAATACTAATGGTCTGACGAGTATGAAAGGAGTTTTGAATTATTGAAGTACCGTCTTTCCTTGGCTATTATTTTGATATTTCCCGAATGTTCAGATGGTTTTATTGAGTATTGTGATGCCTCACATATAGTCTTGGGTTGTGTATTGATGCAACATAACAAGGTCATTTCCTATGCTTCAAGGCAATTGAAGGTGCATGAACAGAATGATCGGACACATGATCTTGAGTGTTGGCCCTTGTGTTTACATTGAAGATTTGGCGATATTATCTTGATGGGGTGCATGTTGATGTA
Source organism: Solanum sejunctum (assembly GCA_025642045.1). NCBI lineage: Eukaryota > Viridiplantae > Streptophyta > Magnoliopsida > Solanales > Solanaceae > Solanum > Solanum sejunctum. Next base: position 4,570 of record JAOTQJ010005586.1, read on the forward strand.
TTGACCAACCACAACATTTTGAAACATGTGTTTATCCAAAGGGATTTGAATTTAAAGGCAAAGAAGGTGCTTAGAACTATTAAAGGATTATGATATGAGCATGATGTACCATCCCAAAAAGGCTAGTGTTGTGGTCGATGCTTTGAGTAGAATGTATATGGGGAGAATTACATATGTTAAAATTGGAAAAAAAGAGTTGGTCAAGGAATTGCGTCATTTGGCTCATTTGTGTGTAAGGTTGAATAGCTTGAGCAATGATGATATGGCCGTGACTGATGGAGAGGAATCATATCTAATAGAGAAAGTTAAAGAAAAATAAGACATGGACCCAACTTTGGTTGAATTGAAGAAGTTGGTGGTTGATAAGAAGGTAAAAGTTTTCTCACAAGGGGAGATGGAGTGATACATTACCAAGAGAGATTGTGTGAGCCCAATGTAGATGGCTTAAGGGAAAAGATACTTGATGAAGCCCATAATTCCAAGTATTCTATTCATCTAAGATCGACCAAGATGTATAGGGATTTGAGAGTAGTACATTGGTGGAATGGTAAGAAGAAAGACATAACAAAGTGTATGATGGGATGTGCAAACTATCAACAAGTAAAAGTGGAACATCAAAGATCCAGTGGTTTGACTCGAATATCAAGATTCTAACTTGGAAATAGGAGGAAGAGAATATGGATTTCATTACATGTTTACCAAAGACTAGAAAGAAATATAAATCAATATAGCTGGTTGTTGATAGAATGAAAAAAACAACCTACTTTTTGTTGGTGAAAACTTCTTGTGGTGCCAAAGACTATGCTAAACATCCAAGAATTGGTAAGGTTGAACATAGTACCATTGTCCATTATATCGGATAGGGGTTCTCAATTTACTTTTCCTTTTTGGAAGTCATTCCAAAAAGGCATTGGTATGAACGTGAACCTGAGTACCGCTATTTCATCCTCAACGGATGGACAAGCCAAAAAAATAATACAAATGTTGGAAGATATGTTGAGGGCTTATGTTCTTGATTTCAAAGGAAGTTGGGATGATTACTTACCTCTTATTGAATTTGCTTATAACAATAGTTCTCACTCAAGTATTGAAATGGCGTCATTCAAAGCATTGTATAGTAGAATGTGTAGAGCACCAGTGGAATGGTTTAAAGTTGGAGAAATGTCCTTGATTGGACTAGATTTGGTACTTGAGGCTATGGAGAAGGTCAAGGTGATAAAGGAAACGTTTAAGGCTGCCCAAAGTCGTCAAAAGTCATATACCGATGTTAGGAGAACAGAACTAGAGCTTGATGAAGGTGATTGAGTGTATTTAAAGGTTTCACCAATAAAAGGAGTGATATTTTGAGTCAAGAAAGGCAAATTGAGTCCTAGATATATGGGACCCTATAAGAGAATGAAGAGAATTGGGAAAGTAGCCTATGAGCTAGGTTTTCCTATGAAATTAGATATGGTTTCATCCGATGTTTCGCATATCAATGCTAAGGAAATGCTTAGCTAATCCTAATTATATTGTTCGATTAAAGGATGCATCAATTAAGGAGGATTTGACTTATGAGGAAGTACCAGCTAAGATTATGGACCAGTAAGTGAAAAGGATGAGAAATATAAAGGTTGTATCCGTCAAAGTCTTGTAGAGAAACCAACAAGTTGAAAGTGCTACTTGGGAGGCTGAAGTTGACATGACGAAATATATCCTTAGCTCTTTCCTTCTATTAAAGCCTTAAGATATTTAATATGATCTATTCCTCTTTTCTATGATCTATTCCCAAGATCATTGGGACTTTGAAGTCGACCTTACAATTTAGGATCACAAAGTCTACATGGAATATGAATTTCTCAACTTTGATGTGTACATCATAAATCATCCCCCACGCTTCTTCACCCTGTGGTCAGCCATCAACAACTGCATGCTTGTCGGAGTAGGGGCTCTCAATCCTAGCTTCTTAAAGGTCGCAAGAGGCATCAGATTTATACAGGCATCAAGATAACATAATGCCCTTGCGAACTTCACATCTCCAATGTTGCAAGCCATGGTGAAAGTGTCATGACCCAAGCCTAGGGCCTAGATATGACACAGCAAATGGGGGACCTGAAGGAACCCAAACAAGCCTCTTAGCATATCATACACACATCCTTAGTCAAGGATACAATAAAAGATAGTACATAGAGACAAATAGGGCTAAGGAACAATTCTTATATCATAAACATCAAGAGTCAAGAGAGAGTGAAAGCTCAAAGCATAATCAAGCATGTCCAACAACACCTCTAAAACTTAGATACTTAACGGGGGCCAAGACAAGCTACAGGATTATCCTCGTAGTCAACATATATACAAAAGAAGGATAGTCTTAGAACATAGTAGGAGATCATAAGCATAGTCCTTGAAATGGAGGACTCACCAACAAGCTTGGGAGATGTCATACTATCCACATGGAGGAGAAGGATTAAGCGGTGCTTTAATTCCTACATGGTGATATCATGTAGGGATAGAGTATGCATTAGTACGTTTGAATATACTAAGTATGTAGGATGTAATACAACAAGAGATAAGAACATATCAAAATGCATAAGCTTAGGTAATGAGTAGGAACAACAGTATGGCATGCATGTGAGATACTACATAGTAAATCATGCTTGTATAGAATATAATACATATGTAAGAAGAGACCAGTATCATATTGGTGGATCTTTGCACCCTACCACCCTTAGTGATTGAGATACCAACCCCATCAATTGGTTGGTGAATTATCGCACCCTACCACCTTTAGTTATCAAGGTACAAACCCCCCGACATGGTTATCAAGGTACAAACCCCCTGACATGGTTGGTGGATCATCGCACCCTATTATCCTAAGTGATCGAGGTATAAACTCCCCGATATGGTTATCAAGGTACAAACCCCTTGACATGGTTATCAAGGTACAAACCCCTCAACATGGTTACTCAGTGCGCAACCTCCGAGTAGGGCATGGTCACATTCCAACACTATAAAGGAGAAAACCATATACATATGTTCATTTCATCATCATATAGTTATTTAACTCGTAAGACATGCATTGGGCCTTCAATCCTCAAGATAACCATAATTGGACATATTATCAAATAATTGGCGGGTGTGTAGTGCTAGTGTTAAACCATCCAATTTAATGATGATATCATGAAAGGAAATCCCAAACCATCAATCAATACTTTGTAACACCCTCAAGTAGTATACATCAAAATCCTTTATCAAATCTCACCAGAGATCTTAGATTCATAGCTAAAAATATAGTAAAACATCAGAATTTTATAAGCCCCAACATAATGTGCAGTGAATTTCATAATAAATAAGACTTATAAGTAAATCAACTTTAAATCATGCAAATTTGAGAAAAAGGAAGCTTGGGAATCATGGGTGAAAGAAACCCATGAAATAAGCCCACATACCTTAGCTTGGGAGAATAGCTTGATAAAGATTGGAGATGGAGATTTGAAGCTTGATTGCTAACCTTATAATCCAGATGAGCTTTGAGACTTGAATTTAGGAGATGAAATAGTATCTAAGTGTTTAGGAGTGTATTGGGAATGTCTTGAATGATATGAGGGTGAAATAATGCTAAGAATAGGCATTTTCATGCATGGGAACACTTAGGGCCAAGACCCAAAGCCTTGGACCAAGATAGAAAAACTAGGCAAAATTTGTACTAAGGCGCGCCGCCGTTGGCGCATCATGCCAGGGGTGCAAAAACCTCTTTGGAATTCAAATTTTAGGATATTGAAAATTTGTGATTCGTTTGCTCTAAAATCGGGGTTAGACCCATTTTCCAGTCAATTTGACCCTGTGAACAAGAATATGAAGTCAGATTTTTGATATCGCGTAGGATTTTGAAATATATGGAAATTACGATTTCGCACTTTTGAGGAACATTTTCAGGCACTTTTTGGGGTTGTTTCAATATCTCCACCTTGGGAATATTCATCCCCGAATTTTGAAGAGATGTAAATGAGAAGAGTGATCATGGAGAAATCAGCCCCAACAAGAATGCAACAATATACTTAAAACATTATTTTCAAAATCTCATCATAAGTATAAAATCACCATGAACTTTATCAGTATATACATGAATGCACGCAAATGACTTAGGGGATGGAACATGAGACATTAAATCACATAGGAGACTTAGAATTAGTACCTTAGGCTTGAGTAGGATAGAAAAGATAAGGATATCGCTTTTGAATATCCGCTTCAGCCTCCCAAGTAGCACTTTTGACTTTTTGATTCCTCCAAAGGACCTTAACGGAAGCAACATCCTTGTTCCTCAACATCTTCACTTTTCTATCCAAGATCTCTACTAGAACCTATTCATATGAAAAGTTATCTTCAACTACCCCACAACATAAAGAGGCACAATAGTAATAGGATCACCCAAACACTTCCTCAACATAGACACATGAAAGACCGGATTAACCAATTCCATTTCACTAGGCAAATCCAACTCGTAAGCAACCTTACCAATCCTCCTCATCACCTTATAAGGACCCATATATCTAGGGCTTAACTTACCCTTCTTACTAAAATGGACCACGCCTTTTATGGGTGACACATTAAATAGACCCAATCACCCACCTTAAACTTAAGCTCCCTCCTTCTCACATTAGCATAAGACTTTTGGCGACTTTGGGTTGCCCTCAACCTGATCTAATCATCCTTACCTTCTCCATAGCATCCACAATTAGATCTGGACCAAATAAAGCCACCTATCCTATCTCAAACCACCCTACCGGGGATCTAAATATCTACCATAGAGAACCTCAAAAGGATCCACTCCAATAGTAGAGTGATAGCTATCGTTATATGCAAACTCAATCAATGGAAGATGATCATCCCAACTACCCTTGACTCTAATGCACAAGCCCTAAGCATGTCCTCAAGTATTTAGATAGTTCTATCGGCTTGGCCATCTGTTTGAGGGTGAAAGGTCGTACTAAGCTTTACCTTAGTTCGAAGACCTCTTTGGAAAGACCTCTAAAAGTTTGAAGTGAATTGTACCCCACCATCCGATTTGATGGACAAAGGAACCCCCATGCAATCTCACCTAGTCATGAATGTACAACCTAGCATAATCTTCAGCCCCATAACTAGTCTGAACCGATAGAAAGTGAGCTGATTTTGTCATCCTATCAACCATAACCCAAATGGAATCAAAACCCTTTCTAGTCTTGGGCAACCCAACCACAAAATCCATAATATTCTCTTCCCACTTCCAAGTAGAAATTTCTATGTCTAAGGTTAGGCCACCTAGCCTTTGATGTTCAGCTTTGACTTGTTAGGAACTATGGTAACCAGATACAAATTTGGCAATGCCCCTCTTTATGCCTCCCCACCAATACACCTCTCAAATCCCTATACATCTTAGTAGACCCCGGGTGAATAAAGTAAGAAGAACCATGAACCTCATCAAGAAGCTTTTCCTTCAAGCAACCAACACAAGGCACATATAACCTACCTTGGTATCTAAGGGAACCATCTCCCCTTTGGGAGAAAATCTCCACCTTCACATCCCTTACAAATGCCTTCAATTGTAACAATGTGGGATCAAGATCTTGCTTAGCTTTTACCTCCTCAACCAATGAAGATTTAGAACCATCAATGACAACAACACCCCCATCAACACCCTCTTCCAACCTAACTTCCAATCTAGCCAACTAATTGACTTCTCTATCCAACCCTATGACACCATCATCAATATGAGCAAGGCTACCCATAGACACCCAACTCAGAGCATCTGCCACAACATTAGCCTTACAGAGATGGTAACGCACACTCATATCATAGTCCTTAAGAAGTTCTAACCACCTCCTTTGCCTCAAGTTAAGATCTTTTTGAATAAAGACATATTAGAGTCTCTTATGATTGGTGAACACTTTAACATACACCGCTTACAAATGTGACACCAAATCTTTAATGCAAACACAATGGCAGCTAACTCAAGATCATGAGTAGGATAATTCTTTTCATGTACTTTAAGTTGTGTAGACGTATAGGCTATGACCTTACCATTTTGCAACAACACACAACTCAAACCAACCAGGGACGCATCACAATACACAAAAAATCCCTCTATCCCTTCCGATAGTGACAAGATAGGAGAGAACACAAGCTTATCTTTCAATGTTTAGAAACTCCTTTCACACTCATTGGACCACACGAATTTAGATTTCTTGAGTCAACTTTGTCATGGGGGAAGCAATAGAAGAAAATCCATTCACAAATCTCCAATAGTAACCTACTAAGCCTAAGAAGCTCCTAATATCCGATAGGGTCAATGGTCTAGGCCAATTTCTAATCACATCCATCATTTTAGGATCCACCTTAATACCATCCCCCGACACCACATGACTTAGAAAGGAAACTTCTTTCAACAAAAATTCATACTTCTCATATTTAGCATACAATTTCTCTACCCTCAATTTTTGCAACACTACCCTCAAATAGCCCACATACTCCACCTCACTATGAGAATAGATCAAAATATCATCAATGAAGACCACAATAAATGAATCAAGGTAGGGTTTGAGGACCCTATTCATTAGATCCATGAAGATAGCTGGTGCATTGGTCAATCCAAAGGACATCACAAAAAACTCAAAGTGACCATCTTTCGTTTGGAAGGTCGTCTGAGGAATGTCAGACCCCCTTACCTTTACTTGTCGGTACCCTGACTGAAGATCAATCTTAAAGAAGTGGCTAGCCCCTTGCAATTGATCAAATAATTATCAATTCTTGGAAGCGGATATTTATTCTTGATGGTGACCCTATTAAGTTGCCAGTAGTCAATGGACATTCTAAGAGACCCATCCTTCTTCTTTACAAATAACATTGATGCACCCAAAGGTGATTGGTTAGGTCGAACGAAACCCTTCTCCAATAACTCCCTCAATTGCTCCTTCAACTCCTTTTTCTCTATCGGGGCCATATTGTAAGGAGGAACAGAAATGGGTTGAGTATCATGGAGGAGGTCTATACCAAAATCTATTTCCCTTTTGGGTAGAACACTAAGGAGGTCATTTGGAAAGACATCAAGGAACTCATTTACAACCAGAACCAACTCTATAGGAAGGACTTTAGTCTTCACATCCTTAACCATCACAAGATGGTAAAGACACCCCTTAGAGATCAACTTATGGGCTTTAATACAAGAGATGAACCTACCCATAACTACCACATCATGACTCTCCCACTCAAGGATGGGTTCATTTAGGAATTGGAGTTTCACCCTATGGGTTCTACAATCAATAGAAGTATAGGATGTATGCAACTAATTCATCCCAAGAATAACATCAAAATCAACCATGTACAACTCAACAAGAACACAAGGCAATATTTTATGCAAGATGCAAATGGGATAATTTCTTTTGATCTTTCTAGTAACAATAGGCGCACCTATATGAGTAGACACCTCATATGACTCACATAACAATTCGGTCTCAACATAAAACTTTTTGTCAATAAAGGGGGTAACAAAATAAAGAGTGTCACCTGGATCAATCAAAGTATACATATCAAAATCAAAGATTTTCAACATATTGATAACGACATCGGGCATATCATCAACCCTTTGCCTCTCATGCAAAGCATAAAACTGATTGTGCCTTGGGGAACTATGTTGTTGGCTATCTCTTTTTAAAGGGACCACATTGGCAACCCAGCCTTGAGGATTAACATCCTTACCCTTGTTGCAATCACAAGGGCAATTAACCTTTTTGTAACCCAATTCCCCACAACTATAACATGTATTAGTATCTCTCAAGTATGGGCCCTTATGACCATTACCACTCCTTTGACGCATATCATTAGGAACCACAACTCCAATACCTTGGGTCCTTGGGAAGTCATTGGCGAACCCCCTATTAGAAGCAGGAGAAGACCCTCGGCGTTGATGGAACTAGCCACCCTTCTGACTATAGAACTTTCCCTTAAAATGGGCCCTCTTGGTCTCATGACTCCTCCTCTTCCTCAACTTCTCCTCTTCTATTTCTTTGGCATAGGTCATCAAATAGCAGACCGGCATTCCTCACTCACCAAGTCAGAAACGACCATTAAAAATTTATTCATTTTAGACGTTGAGTCGACAACCAAGTGGGGAGCATATTTAGAGAGTTGAGAAAACTTGAGGTCATACTCCCTCACACTTAATGATCCTTGTTTCAAATTTATGAACTCCACCAATTTAGCTTCCCTAAGCTCAAGAGGGAAGAACCGATTAAGGAAAGCTGCCTTGAACTCCTCCCACAATACCACATTGTTAACTTTCTTCTCTTCCTTCCATTAATTAAACCATATTTGTGCGACTCCCTTGATTTGGTAAGCCGCCAACTCTATTTTCTCCTCCGATCTAATACCCATAATAGCCAAAACCTTGCATGCCTAGTCAATGAACTCTTGAGGATCCTCATCCACGTTTGACATATGGAATTTCAGGGGATTCATTCTTATGAAGTCTCTCACCCTTGAAGATGGTGTAGGAGCATAAGGGGCTTGGGCCCCTTGGTTGGCTTAATTAGCCCCAACTTTTGCAAGCAAAGTAAGAGTATCCCAAAGCTCTCCATAAGCCAGTTGCTCCTCGAGTGTGCGGGCTCTTCTTCCTCTTATGTTAGGAATGATCTAGCATAGCAAAGAACAATCATTAGGGGTGTATATCCTTACTTTAAATCTATAGCACTACTTAGAACATGAAGAAGGGCAACATTTCCTAAAATGCCTCATAGCCTCCTACTCATAGTTGTGGTGGACAACACAACCATGAATAAGACTCTAATCAATGCGATGTGTTGGACTCTGAGGATCTAACAACCTAGTGCTCTAATACCAAGTTTGTCATTACCCAAGTCTAGGGCCTAGACGTGACAAGGCAAATAGGGAACCAGAAGGAACCCCAAACAAGCCTCTTAGCATATGATACTCACATCCTTTGTCGTGGATGCAGTAAAATACAACAAGAGATAGTAGATATGGACAAATGGGGCTAAGGGACAAATTCATATCATAACATCAAGAGTCAAGAGAGAGTTAAAGCTCAAAGTATAATACAAGCATGTCCAACAACACCTCTAAGACTTAGATAGTTAGCGGGGGCCAAGATAAGCTACCAGGCTCACCCTCATAGTCAACATATATACAAAAGAGGGATAGACTTAGAACATAGTAGAAGATCATAAGCATTGTCCCCGAAATAGAGGACTCACCAATAAGCATGAGAGATGTCGTACTAGCCATACAGAGGAGGATGATCAAGCAGTGCTCCAATTCCTACATGATGACATCATATTGGCATAGAGTACATGTTAGTACATTTGAATGCACTAAGTATGTCGGATGCAATAAGAGATAAGAACATAATCAAGATGCATAAGCTTAGGCAATGAGTAACAACAATAATATAGCATGCATGTGAGATGTTATATAGTAAATCATGCTTGTATAGAACATAATACATGGGTAAGAAGAGGCCACTATCATATTGGTGGATCGTCGCACCCTACCATTATTGGTGATTAAGGTACCAACCCCATCAATTGTGTCATGCCCAAAATACCATTGAAGCAGACTGGCACCCATTATCGATAAAGGTCGGGAGAACCAACCTCTATTTATGCGCTTTTTATACATATTATAAGGGATTCCTATGTTTAACATGCCTTTAAGAAAGGAAACAGTGATAACAAGCCAAAAGGAGATGCATATGGCTAGGTTGTTGGGGCCATGGTGTTTAAAGTATGAGACATAACCACACTTTAATTTACATAGTCTACAAAGCCTCTAGATAAAGAAAAGTATCTGATAAGGGTCGAGACAGGCCCTGCCTCAACTAACTATATAATACAATAATATAAGCTATAGATGCACAAAGCTCTGAAGCAACCTAGAGCTTAGTAATAGCAGCTGAATATCCTGTACTCCTACTAGAGAGATCTACTAGCACCTGTACCTGCAGCATAAAATGTAGGTCCCCTTAAGGGATGTTAGTACGAGATAATATACTGAATATATAAGGCAGGAAATACTGTATATGAAATAACAACTCAAATGAGACTATGCACTGGTGTAGGATAATAGACCACCTTTAGTTATAGTGTGGGATCATGTACTTTATGTTCTTTTTATTACTTTACTTTTACTATATAATCTGTGCACAGCAAATAATACAAATGACCAAATGATCAGTGGTAATCTACATTAGGATTGCCCCTGGCTAGGCTTTTCCTTTCATCCCTTGGGCTACCCCCCATGATAGGATCGACCCTGGCTAGGTAATTCTTCCACCCCTCGATATACCACCCATCAACAAGTAATATACTTTATCTTTCAATTACCTTTGAGATGTTTCTTTTGGTGGTCATAATATTAGAGCTATAGGACTATAGATATAGCATATGACATACAAACAATCACAAAATACAACACCATAATGAAAGGAGTACGTTACACAAATAACAAAATGCATAGGAGGTAGAATAACACATGAACTTTTTTAGTAGAACGAACTTGTGTATCTTGGTATCCAAGTATGTATGAAGATTTGAAGGTGACTATGTATAGGAGCATATGAATATGTGAAAGAGTTGAGACACGGTTAATAATTGAGTCAGAGTTGGTAAGTGCCTTTATATGCTAAGGAGGGATCTATGTTTCATGCCAAATAATATGAAATTAAGTAGCCTTACATACCTCACTATAAGACCTCGCTATTACCTCGAGATAACTTTACCTTCCTACAAATATTTATCTATAACATAGTAGGTGATAAAACTAGCATCAGAAGCAAATAGATACATTTTTGAAGCCCAATCTCATAAAAAAACACGGGCAGCAAGCAGATAATTATAAACCCAAGCGTATTCTTTTAACCTTTTCGTCCCTAATCATATTTTCTAATACACATTCTCATATACATATCATGTGCAGCTGTTTTAGTGCAATAACATTCCTACAATAACCCACAAGGCAAAGACATAACAATTTCATGCAACATACAAATAGGTGGCATAACGTTATATCAATTAGATATATTTTGACGTCGACAATCCTGAACCTGTTTTAACTTTACCCAAAATATCCTCAATACATATATACCTAAAAACAGCCTCAAAACAGTCTTAGCATAGTACTTAAGCAGTCATGAAAGATGTGAGGCAATAGCCTTTCATCCATCAGCCTACAAGTTCGTACTAAGAACATAATTGTTATATCCTATAAGAACTCACTTTTGCGGATTGTAAAAATGGTGCAGCAGCCTTTATTCACCATTTTAGAATGAATACTCATTAAGAACAGTAGCCTCCTTCATAATCAATCCAACCAAAAAGAGAAAAACTTCCAAATAAACAAGAAAAATGTACAATAACTTTTGGACACATGCTGTCCAATAATTTCAGCAAGCACAACTAGCATATATTTCTTGTTTGTAATGGGATAAGTATAACAAATACATGGATATTTCTACTTACCTTAGCCTTCAAGATTCAAGTTTCCTTGAAGAACCCTAGAGGGTTGTATTAGCTGCCTTGTGAAGTGAAGTAAAGAGGAAAAAAAGTCTTTAGGGAAGCTAAAAAATTGTTTCCAAAGTGAAATGACTTAAGGGGATATTTTTAGCACTTTTAAAGGATCTGTTTGGTCAAATTTCTCTTGAGTTTTTTACCACATATTACCACATATTAATAACCTGATGAGGCAGCAGCTTGGCCCTCCCACTTGGGCCTAAATGGATCTTAACATTGATGGGCCTTGGCAGCCCATTTTCCTAATTCCTTTTCACTTAGTTTGGGCCCAATTAGCCAAGTGGATTATGATGTACTTAGGCCCTTTTATTATTCATATTGGGCTGTAGGTATTGTCCATTTATTATGGTAAAACACTAGCTAAAGTTGCACTCTTAATACAACCTTTATTCATAGTCAAAATTGGACAAAATTGACGTCGAGCCTCATCTCCATACAGATAGCAAATTTAAGCTAAACAAGTAGGTGACTCACCTCCTAGATTACTAAGTCCTACATGCACCTCACTTCTCTCACTTTATTTAAAGTCGTGATCTCCTCTATTTGACTTAAAGCTTATTTACACTCGACCCTCTTCGACGTTAGACAAATATATCACCCTCTAATTTGAGATTCAAGCACTTTTAAAAATGGGCACTAATTTGACCAAACCATATCATTTTTCATTTGCATAGAACTAGTATTGTAAGATGTGGGGTGTTCCATCCTCCCCCCTTAAGAACATTCGTCCTTGAATGTAAGCACAATTGGATAGCTTAACCAAGTTTAAATCTTTACTTACATAAACCTTTGGCAACACACTAAGTATTCAATCACACATACCTATTAGTGTCCCAATTTTGCATGTTGGACTTCCTCTTTAGCTTCAAATAAGTGAGGATATCTTGATTTCATCTGTCCTCAGCCTCCCAGGTTATCTCTTCTACTTGCTGGTTTCTCTAAAGTACTTTTACTAAAGCTATTTCTTTATTCCTTAGCTTCTTAACTTGACGATCTAGAATAGAAATAGGTACCTCTTCATAGGTGAGATCTTCTATAACCTATGCATCCTCTATAGGAGTGATACGAGCTGGACCACCTATGCATTTTTGAAGCATTGAGACATGAAAAACTAGATGAACCATGGAAAGCTCTTGGGGTAGCTCTAGTTCATATGTAACCTGCCTGAACCTCTTAATAATCTGACATGGCCCTATGTAACGTGGGATCATTTTTCCTTTCTTACCATATCTCATAACCCCTTTCATTGGAGACACCTTTAAAAGTACCCAATCCCCTACTGAAAATTCTAGTCCTCTCCTTCTAGCATCCGCATATGATTTGTGATGACTTTGGGCTATTTTTAGCTGCTACTATATTACCTTAACTTTTTCCATAGCTGGTCGTACTAGCTCTGGACCAAGCAAGGTAGTTTCACCCACGTTGAACCATACAATTGGCAAAGTACATTTCCTTTCGTATAAAGCTTCATAAGGTGTCATCTTGATACTTGAGTGGTAGCTATTATTATAGGCAAATTCAATAAGTGACAAATGGTCAACCCAACTCCCTTAAAAGTCTAATGCATAAGCTCGCAACATATCTTCAAGTGTTTGAATGGTGAATTCTATTTGACCGTCTATTTGAGGGTGGAATGTTGTACTCAAATTCACTATGTCCCTAAACTCCTTTGGAAGTACTTCTAAAACTTTGCAGTGAATTGATCTCCTCAGTCAAATATAATGGAGATTGGGACTCTATATAGCCTGACTATCTCCTTGAGGTATAGCTTGGCATACTCTTTAGCTGTATAATCACTCCTTATTGGCAAGAAGTGTTCTGACTTTGTGAGTCTATCAACTATTACAAATATGGAGTCAAACTTCTGAAATGAGTGAGGTAACCTGGTAACAAAATCCATATTGATCATATCTCACTTCCATGTTGGAAGTTCTATACATTGCATATAGCCTCCTGGCTTTTGGTGTTCTACTTTCACTTGTTGGAAATTTGGACATTGAGCCACAAATTCTGTAAGGTCCCTTTTCATGCCTCCCCACCAAAACATTCCCTTCAGGTCATGATACATGTTTATTGATCCTGGATGGATGGAATATCGGGAATGATGGGATTCTTCCATTATCCTTTTCCTTAGTCCATTAATATCAGGCACACATAATCTATTTTGGTAATAAAGTACTCTATTTTCTGTAAGGCCAAAGCTCTTTATCATACCCTAACTCACCTTTTCCTTAAGTTGTCGTAGAATAGAATCCTTAAATTATTTTTCTTCCACCTCCATTGCTAATGAATACATTGTTGCATTATGTACAATAACCCGTTCATTTGAAGTTTCAAGAAGGCGAACTCCTAAATTAGCTAGTTATCATAGATCTTTAGCCACCCG
>JAOTQJ010005637.1:0-18491 GCA_025642045.1 Solanum sejunctum
CCGGGGCGAAGTGGCCAGGCACTCACGTATCATCATGCATAAAGGTCATCATGCTCGTTATATAAGTCAACCATGGCGAAGGGGACATGCGTTCATGTGGCCCTAGGCAAAGGGGCCAAGAACCCACACGTCATAATGCCAACATATCCCAAGCCCAGCTCCTTATGCCTCCAAACTAAGCAAAGTCGGCCCATGGGCAAATCTACTCGCGGTATCCAGTTGTTAGCTAGGTTCGCTGTTTGTAGGAATGGTTAGTCAGTAAAATAGTGGAAACTCTGCCAAAATTTTGAGAAATTTCTTAGCCATTATAAGTGGTTCTGGTTTGGTGTTTGTCTGGGTGCCCAATCGGCACTAATCACTGCCCCTGGGTTGGGTCATGACAGAAAATTTCGTCTAGTAGATATCCGATTATTTTGAGAATTGCAAGGGATATTCTTTGTATTCCTATTTCTACTGTTGCATTTGAATCGATTTTTAATATAGGTGGTCGAGTTCTTGATACTTATCGAACTTCTCTGTCTCCAAAAATTGTAGAAGCTCTTATTTGCACTCAACAATGAATTCGATCACCTACTAAAGAATTCAAATTTGAAGACATGTTGGAGGAAGTCGGCAAAATTGAGCAAATTGAAGAAGGTAATTTTATAAATTCAATTTTTGATTAAATATGATTTTATTTTTTAATTTTTAGTACTCAATTTTTTTTTCCAGAATATACAGATTCACCTTTGAAGATCGATTAGTCAACTTATTCAAATTGATATCATTGAAGAGTTTGATCTTTTTGGTATCTCAACTTCTAGTTTTGTTATTTATTTTGGGGTTGTATATACTGGATGATTAGTAGTTTAGTACTTTTTTGAATTTTATTTTTACTAATTAGTAGTTTCTAAGAAATTGAAAACTAAGTTAGCATGTAAAAGCAATTTCATTATTCATATTAATCAACTTCTATGGCTAGGAAAGGAGAATTATCTTTCTACACATAATTTTATAAGAAAAGATTGGTTACCAAACGATAAAAAGAAAACAGAAAAATCCGCAAACCGCACCAACTCAAAAAAATCCGAGGTTGAAAAACCCGAATTTATTAGTTTGGTTTGGTTTATATATTAAAAAATTTGACATAAATTGTTTGTTTTGATATTTAAAAAATCCGCACCAACCCACTTTATGTACACCCCCACTCAAGATCACAGATTTGAACTGTGGAAAGAATCTCTTGGTAAGATTTGCTTTACATAGACCCTTGTGTATGATCTTTTATGAAACATGTGCATAGTGGGAGTTTAGTGCACTACATTATTGATTAATGAGATTGATTGAATGGAGTTACTTGAAAGAAGAGGAGTCAATACCCATCTAATACTTCATTCCTGTTGAATGGTCTTCAAATGCTAAAAAAGTCTTGAGAACTTGGTTGAGGCTATTAGAATTCTCTGTGTCACTATGGACGATTCTGTGGCTATTGAAATTATTTTCTAGGCTAATGTGTCACGCCCCTGGAGGGTACCCTAGGGGTAATTGGAACTCGGAGACTATTGCTAGTCCCCAAGTGAACCACCTAGTCTCATCGCATTCATTCATTCAGTTCGATAGTGGAAGATAACTAGAAATTAGGTAACTATTAGTAAGCTACAAGACTATAACCATCACCATCTAGTATAAGCTAAGAACAATGGAAACAATCTCATTATAAAAGAAGAAACGGGGGAAAAGAACCCCAACATTGGCCATCATCAATCTATGTCTTTACAACCTCTATAACTACTATCTATGAAGGTACCATGACAGGCCATGCCTACCACTATCAAAGAAAATAACTCAAAGTAATTGAAAAGATAAACATGTCCTCTGAAAGCAAGTGAGGATTCACCAAGTCTTTGTCTGGGAATCTGTGAACATCAACGATTAGCCTACTGAAGTACTCTATCTACTGAATCTGCATCATAAAATGATGCATCGCCCAAAGAGCGTTAGTACGTGGAATTTACTATATCTAAAATGTGCTAAAGTAAATGATATATAATAACAATCAGCTCATCAGTCACTCATCCTTAACTCAGAGTAAGAAAACTGAACTCTATCACCTCACTGCCCATCAAGACATCACATTATCATTTCAACCTCAGAGTAATATCAGCATGAACCTATCTAGGACTCTCTATAATCGACAACCAGTATGAACCTATATAGGAGTTTCTATAACCGACATCCACCACCTATGAGCCAGTGATGATTCAAAGAAGAGATTTTATTGCCTCATCTATCCTGTACCTTGCTAGGGTATGGGATGCGCCTATTGGGGATCCCTAAAGAAGTCTGTCATACCCTCTGTGGGGCTAAGGAAACATCTGCTTTCATGGTCCAATGCTCTCCTACGTTGGCCACAAAGTTAATGAGTGCGAGTAGGACTCATTCTCATTTATTTCGGCGCTAATACTCCTCCCAAGACTCAATATGCTCATAAGTCTATAAATTCATCAAGGATTTCCATCACTCAGCCCCTACAGGCAAGAACACTCAGCTTATCACATAATCTATCAACCCAAAGAGTAGGATTATTCCTTTCAAACTAAGGTTTAGTCTCGTTAGGCTCTAAGAACACTAATTCAATCATTTTCAATCATCAATACAGTCATCTGAGGGCTTAGACTCCAACAATCATCACATTCAAACAGTCAAGGCTCTAGACACTACCCCTAAGTTACATCTAGAAATAATTAACAACAAAATCATTCAAATTAGGTATACAGTCTTTACAATAATACATTCAAACATTAAATACAAGTATGATTGTCATCAATTAAAGATAATATGTATAAATTAAAGATAATTTTCAAGAAAGTCACCAATTACTACTCAAGACCCATCAACAATCCATTATAAACCTAATCTATATATTGGGGCATAAGAAAGAACAATTCCATGTTCTGGGTAGCCTTTACATTGCTGGGTTGAAGAGTTATCAAGTCTCCTTCAACAAATTGAAATATCACTTGGAACCCTTAAGCTCTTTCTTCTTCTCCTCTCTTAAAAGGTACATTTGGACTTGGAAAACTATGGGTTCTGAAACTCTTTCGTACGAACTAATACTCTAAAACATATTTTTGGGACTTAAAATGGGTTAGTAATGACCAAAATACCCTTTCTAAAATTTAAAAGAAGAATTTTGAAAACTTATGTATTGGTCCAAGATGAGTTAGGGACGCAGACTCGTGCATTTTCTCTATTTTTAGAAATTTCAATTTCCATCGAAAAATTGAAGAAAAACTTTAGTGTGCCTCTGTGACCCCTCCGCATGCACTAGGGGCACGGATTGACACTGTTTTGGAAGAATTAGCAAAAAGTATTTTTCAACCAGATTTCTCTTAAATCAGGTTGAGACCACTTCCCCATTCGATATTCCATGTTGATCGCAAATTTGTTCTTGGATTTCCCATTGAAGCTTTAGAAGATGCATTGTGCACCCGATTACATTTTAGAGGCATTCCGATAATTTTATGAGGTGTTACAACATCTCTCCCTTGGGATTATTCATCCTCGAATGATGAGTAACTATCAAATAGAAGCATAAGTAACCTAAAAACTCATATTGTTAGGGACTCTCGAGTGTTCAACTATCTCCACACCTTTTAAAATTCTATCTTAGACTCGGGAATGGAATTAGCACATCAACTCAAGAAAGAAATTTTAATAATTTTAAGGATAGGGACATCACCTTCGACAACATCATAAGTTGGCACGAATAGGTGTGGGTCTTTAACATTCATCAGTTCCTCAGCTTCCTATGTAGCTTCCTTAACAAATTGATTCCTCCAAATAACCTTGACAATAGCTATCTCCTTGTTCCTAAGCTTACGAACTAGTCGATCAAGGATTTGGACTGAAATTTCTTCAGAAGATTGACTTTCTTTTACTCCCATGCTCTTAACAGAAATTTCTAAGGCAGGATCCTTTAAACACTTTTTCAACATTGACACGTGAAATACTGGATGGACTCCATCTAGCTCATAAGGAAAGTCTAGCTCATAAGAAAACCTTCCCAATCCTTCTCACAATCTGCCATGGTCTAATATAATGTGGACTCAACTTTCCCTTCTTACCAAACCTTATGACACCCTTCATAGGTGACACCTTCAAGTACACCCAATCATTCACCTCAAACTCCAAGTCTCTTCTACTCACATCCGTGTAAGACTTTTGATGGCTCTGTGATGTCTTCAACCTCTCTCTGATGACCTTTACCATTTCCATTACCATTTCCATGGACTGGTGGATAATGTCAGGTCCGATCAATTAAGCTTCATCAACCTTAAACCATCCAATCGGTTATTACTATCTCCTCCCGTATAGTGCCTCATAAGGGGCCATCTGAATGTTGGCATGGTAGCTATTATTGTACGCATAGTCAATCAGTGGTAGGTGCTCGTCCCAAATTCCCTTAGAATCAATGACGCAAGCTTTCAACATATCCTCCAAAGTTTGAATGGTGCACTCTGCCTGCCCATCCATCTGAGGGTGAAAGGTTGTGCTCAAATGTACTTTCGTACCCAATCCTTTCTGAAAAGATCTCTAGAATTATTGAGAGGTGAATTGACCTGCTCTGGCTGAGATGATGGACAAGGGGACACCATGAAACCTCATAATCTCTCAAATATAAGCTCGGACATACTCCTCAGCTGTATAACTTGCCTTGACTACCAAGTAGTGGGCTGATTTTGTCATCCTATCAACAATCACCCATATCAAATCATGTTATTTTCGAGATCTTGGTAAGGCAGTGATGATATCCATGTTGATCATCTCCCACTTCCATTCTGGGATTTCAAATTTCTGAACTAACCCACATGGTTTCTGATGTTCAACCATAACTTATTGACAATTGGAGCACTACGATACAAATTCAGCAATGTCTTTCTTTATCCAATTACACTAATAGACTTCCCTCAAGTAGTGGTACATCTTAGTAGAATTGGGGTGAATTAAATATTTAGAGGTATGAGCCACAACCATGATTTTGTCTCATACTCCATCAAAGTCGGGCACACACAATCTACCCTAGTATCTCAACATCGCATCTCTCCTTTGGAGAAAACCATCACATTCTACTTGTGAACTACTTCTTTTAATTAGAACAAGAAAGGGTCTTTGTCTTGCTTTTCCTTCACTTCTGACACCAAGGATGAAGCAGAACCATTACAAACATTGATTTTGCCTTCATTGTTATGCTCAAGTTGCACTCCCAGTCGAGCTAATCTATGCACTTCCTTAGCTAGTTCTCTATTTCATTCCTCCACCTGGGCAGTGCTACCCATAGACATCCTGCTAAGAGCATCCGCAACAATGTTAGCCTTACCTGGGTGGTTAAGAATGCTTATATCATAATCTTTGAGCAACTCCAGCCATCTCCTCTACCGTAAGTTGATCTCTTTCTGGCTGAACACATTCTGCAAGCTCTTGTGGTCAGTGACCACATCCACACGTACTCCATACAAATAGTGATGCCAAATCTTAAGTGCGAATACCATCGCTACTGACTTGAGATCATGAGTTAGATAATTCTTCGCATGGATCTTACGTTGTCTGAAAGCATAACCTATCACCTTCCCTCTCTGCACAAGTACACAACCCAATCCCACTCGGGATACATCACAATATATCATAAAGTCCCTCATCACATCTGGCAAGGCCAACACTGGTGCTATAGTCAGTCTAGTTTTCAACTCCTAAACACTCTTTTCAGATGCCTTAGACCACTGAAACTCAGAAGCCTCGTCAATAGGGCTTACAAGGAAGAAAAGCCCTCAAGAAATCTGTGGTAGTATCTTGCCAAACCTAAAAACTTCTTATTTCTGCCGAATAAGTTAGTCTAGGCTAGTTCTTAACCACTTTAATCTTCTGAGTATCCACCCGAATACCATCTCCCAAAATAATATGGCCCAAGAAAGCCACTGACTTGAGACAAAACTCACACTTTGAGAATTTTGTATACAACTTATGGTCTTTGAACATTTGCAAAACCACTTTAAGGTAATTAGCATGCTCCTCTTCATCCTTGAATATACCAGAATATCGTTAGTAAACCCGATCATGAACATATCCTGATATAGTCTGAATACCCTATTCTTCAAATTCGTGAAAGCTGCAGGTGCATTTGTGAACCGAAAGGACATGACCAAGAACATAAAGTGGACATACCGTGTCCTAAAGGCTATCTTTGGAATATCACTTTACCTCACTCTCAGCTGATGGTAACCCAATCTGAGGTCTATTTTGGAGTAACAAGTAGCAGCCTGAACACGGTTGAAAAGATCATCTATCCTAGGAAGAGGGTATTTGTTCTTTATAGTGACCTTGTTCAGCTGTCGGTAATCTATACACATTTTGGGAGACCCATCTTTCTTATGAAGGAATAGGACAAGAGCACCCCAAGGGGAGACACTAGGCCTTATGAAACCTTTCTCTAACAAGTGTTTCAATTTTTCTTTTAATTTTTTCAACTCTACATGGGCCATCCTATAAGGTGGAATCAAAATTGGTTTGGTCTAGGGAAGAACATCAATCCCAAAGTTAATCTGTCTATCAGGAGTGACTCTAGGAAAATCGTCAGGAAACACCTAAGGAAACTCATGTACAATTGGGACTGACTCAAGAGTAACAGACTCAACATCATCAAACTTAACTCTTACCAAGTGATAAATACAACCTTTGAAAATCAACTTTCTAGCTCTAAGATATGAAATGAATTTACCATTCGGGGCAACAGAACTCCCTTTCCACACTAAGACAGGCTCATTAGGAAACGAAAACTTAATGATTTGGGTTTTATAATCAATAGAAGCATAACAAGCGTGAAGCTAATCCATGTCCATTATTACATCAAAGCCAACCATCTCTAACTCTACTAAGTTAACTGAGGTGTCTCTATGATAAATAGATACTATATAATCCCTATAAACCCTCTCAGCTAAGACAGACTCACCAGTAGGGGTAGAAACAGAAAAAGGTTCAAGCAAACAATCTAGAGGAAACCCAAACTTACTAGCCATATGAGGGGTCACAAAAGATAAGGTGGCACCAAGATCGAGTAATGCATAATAATTAAAGGTAAAGACTTGAAGCATACCAGTGACAACATCTAGTGTCTACACCTGTTGATTACCCATAGCATATAGGCGGTTCATCCTGCCTCCTGTACCAGTAGTAGCACCTCTTTGTTGATTTCTCGTTGGAGGGGCTGTGAATGACTATGTTTTGCTGCTCCCCTCACCTCGCCTCCTCTTTGGACACTCAAAACTAAAGTGAACTACCTATCTACATGAATAACAAACATTCTTTCCCACATGACACTTACCTATATGAAGCTTACCACACTTGCAACAAGGTGGCTTTCCCCGGAGCCCTGAAATTTTGATAACCATGAGATTTCTAGTCATACCTATTTGGTTGAACGGGCTCATTCTCTACATACTATGAAGGATAAGATGATCTCCTCTGGAAATAGTACTTGTCACCCTTATTTTGTCTCTGCGGTCTAGGCTCATGTCCCGTTGACTTTGCCTTTTTGTTCATTTGCTCTTCTCTATCTTTCTTCCTGTCCTTCTCTGTCTGTTGGGCATATAACATAATTCTAGAGATTTTCGTGCCTAGAATAAGCAAAAGCTGACTTACATTCTTTCTACATATGCCTTCCTAGACCAGACACAAACTTCCTTATCCTCGCCCTTATGTCTTGTACCATCTCAAAAAAGCATACCTTGATAGCTTAATGAACATAAGGTTGTACTCCTTCATAGTCATCCCTCCTTGCTTTAGATTTACGAACTCATGCACCTTCGCCTCCCTCATCTCTTGAGCAAAGAAGTGGTCAAGAAAGGTTGTCTCAATCTCATCCCAAGTTGCACGCTCCGAATTCTCACCACCATTCTCCTCCCGCTGATTATACCACATGTTAGCAACATCCTTCAACTAGTAGGATGCAAGCTCAACTCCCTTATTCTCATCAACATGCATTGCCTTTAGGACCTTATATATCTTATCAATGAAGTTTGTGGGTTCTCTTCCACCTTCGATCCCGTATATACTGGCGAGTTCATCCTTAGGAAGTCTTGAGACTAGTGGCAGCTGAGGGTTCCTATGATCTAGAACTAGAAGTTTGAGGACCTCAATTTTAACCCTGGGAGGCCACCAATTAAGTCACCATGGTAATGTCTCCCCTAAATTCTACCTCGATAGTGGGAGCTGGCTAGGCTGAGTAGGGGGTGCCTATGGGACCTCAGTAGTCCTAGTAGGGCATCCCCGTCTCCTTGTCTCCATCTGAACTGGGGCTTCAGGTTGGGCATTCTCAGTAGCAGGGGATGCGACATCTCTTTAAGCTATTATTCTCTTTAGCCGATTTTTCTGTAAATGTATAACGTACGATTTAAAATGAGATATCCATAAAATTAAATTCTATTACATGAATATAGATCATAGAAGAAGGGTAACACTTCCTAATATCCTATATCCTCCTGCTTAAGAAGTGTGGTGCGTAATACACCCATATATAAGACTCCACTAGACACGGCTTCATAGACTCCCTAGGACTCTCGAAACCTAGTGCTCTGATACCAAGTTTGTCATGCCTTAGGAGGGTATCCTAGGCTTAATTAGCACTCGGAGACTATTGCTAGTCCCCAAGATAACCACCTAGTCTCATAACATTCATTCATTTAGTAGTAGAACATAATAAGAAATTACCTAATTATCAGTGAACTACAAGACAATCACCATCACCATCTAGTATAAACTAAGAACAACGGAAACAATCTCAATATAAAGAAAGAAAAGGGGGAAAAGAACCCCAACATCGACCATCATCAATCTATGTCTATGAAGCCTTTATAACTACTGTCTAAGAAGTACCATGACAGTCCATAACTACCACAATCAATGAAAATGACTCTAATTAACTGAAAAGGTAAACATGTCCTTTTAAAGAAAGGGCAGACTCACCAAGTCTCTGTTTGGGGATCTGCAAACCTCAATGATTAGTCTACCAAAGTCTTTTATCTACAGAATCTGCATCATACAATGATACAACACCAAAAGGGCATCAATACATAAAATGTACTATATGTAAGACGAGCTAAAGCAAATGATATAGAATAACAATCATCTTATGAGTCACTCATCCTCAACTCAGAGTAAGGAAACAAAAATCTATCACCTCACTACCCATCAAGACATCACACTATCATTTTAACCTCAAAGTACTATGAGTATGGACCTATATAGGAGTTCTATAATCGACAACCACCACCTATGAGTCGATGATGATACAATAAAGAGATGTCGTTAGCACATTTGTGTAGTACCTTACGGGGGTACGGGACAAGTCTATCAGGGATCCCAAAAGAAGTTTGTCAAGCTCTTTATGGGGTAAAGGAAATATTTGCTTTCATGGTCCAATCGTCTCTTACGCTGTCCACATAGTTAGTGAATGCAAGTGGGACTCACCCTCACCCATTTCGGTGCTAATACTCCTCCTAGGACTCAATATGCTCATAAGTCTATCAATTCATCAAGGATTTCCATCACTCAGCCCCTACGGGCAAGAACATTCAGCTCGTCTCATCATCTATCAACCTAAAGAGTAGGATTATTGCTTCTAAACTAAGATTTAGTATCATTAGTCTCTAAGAATACTAATTCAATCAGTTCAAGTCATTAATACATTCATCTCAAGACTCAGACTTCAACAATCATCACATTTAGATAATCAAGGCTCTAGACATTACCACTAAGTTCCTTCTTGAAATAATTAACAACTTCATCATTCAAATTAGGTATACAATCTTAACAATAATACATGAAAAATAGTAAATACAAGTATGATGATTATCATTTTAAGATAATATGTATAAATTAAAGATAATTTTCAAGAAATTCACCAAGAATTACTACTCAAGACCCATCAACTATCCATTATCAACCTAATCTATACATTGGGGCACATGGAAGAACAATTCCATGTTCTGAGTAGCCTTTGCATTCCTGGGTTGTAGAGTTATCAAGTCTCCTTCAAGAAATTGAAATCTCACTTGGAACGCCTAATCTCTTTCTTCTTCTCCTCTCCCAGAAAGCACGTTTAGACTTAGAAAAATATTGGTTCTAAAACCCTTTTCTATGAATTAATACTCTAAAACACATTTTTGGGACTTAAAATGAATTAGGAATGACCAAAATACCCTTGGAGTATCATTGACTAGTACATTTTTTATATTATTTGAAAATTTCATTTCCCATCGAAAAATTAAAGAAAAACTTAAGTGCGTCCACGTGCCTACGCTGCGTCGCTCCAAGGGCGCAGATTGACACTGTTTTGGAAAGAATTAGCAAAAATTATTTTTCAACATGGTTGCTCTTAAATCGGGTCGACACCACTTCACACTAGATTTTTTGCGTTGATTGTAAATTTGATCTCGGATTTCTAATCGGAGCTTTAGAAGATGCATTTTGCGCATGATTACATTTGAGGGGCGTTCTAATAATTTCAATGTATGCTACATAATGTCTCCAGGCATTAGGAGATTTTCTTTATACTTTTTTATGTGTGTTAGCCCATCAATTCTTTGGTGGTATGACTTCTAGCAATTTTTGTGTGGAACCTTTATAAAACTTTCTGTAAGAACCTAGGAAAGAATTTTGATAGCCTCGACCTAATGCGCAAAGTATTTTTTGATATTTAGGGGGGGAAATAAATGAATTTCTCTATTTTTCATGTGTGTTAGTCCATTAATTTTTGATATTATGGCTTCTGATCAATTTTTCCATGAAATATTTACAAAACCATCAGTTAGGGCTTGTGGAAGTGTTCCAATAGATTCAACCTGATCACAAAGAATTTTGTGGTATTTAGGGGCCACTCAATGAGAATTAAGTGATTATTAGCCCATAAATTTTTGGTGGTATGGCTTTCATTTTTCATGAAATCCTTAAAGAACTTCTCATTTGGACCTGGGTAGGGATTCCGATAGCCTCAGTTCGATCAGCTGACATTTTTTTTCAAATTTATGGTCCACACAATAGTTTTAAGCAATTTTGCTTTATTTATTGTGTATGTCAGCCCATGAATTTTTTGATGGTGTGGCTTCTCATCAATATTTTTGAGATATTTTTATATAATCATCTATAAGGACCTAGAGAAGAATTCTGATAGACTCGACCCCATCTGCGAGGTACTTTTTGGCCTTTAAGCATTTATGAGACACTCAACAAGAATTAGATAATTCTCTATTTTTCATGTGTTTTAGGCCATGAATGTTTTGTAGGTATAATTTCTAATAAAGTTTTTCATGAAACCTTCAAAAAACTGTCCATAAGGATCTGGGAAGAATTCTGATAGCCTCAACTCAATTTGCAGGGCATTTTCTTTTAGCAATTATGGTACATTTAAGAAGAATTAGGTGATTTTCCCTATTTTCGTGTATATTAGCTCATGGTGTTTTTGGTGTTATGACTTACGCTCAATTTTTCAATAAAATCTTTACAGAACCATTTGTAATGACCTAGGGAACAATTTCAATAGCCTTATTCACAAAAACTTTTGCTTTATTCATTTAATTATAATTATGTTCTCCAAGATTTCTATAAATAGAAGTAATATTCTTTATTATGTAATGTATTACAAACACAGTGTATCATGTGCACCACACATGTCCGAAGACTTGTTTCTTTATTCTCGATATTTTATATGATGTATGCATAAGTATTATCTACATTGTACTCGTCTCATGCCTCACCTATGAATATTTATGATTATGAAATTACAAAATTTTTTTATCCATTCAAGATATGAGTAAATTTTGTATATGCTTGCTCTCTCTAGGCTCCATCGATGCGATTGTATACATATATAAAATTTGACCAATCATTAAATAGATATACAAAAACATCTATCAATGTTTTCTTTAGTTTCATGAACTTCGATTGTAACATCATGATTGACTGATAAAAGAAATAGCTTTTTGAGTAGGATCTCTCGAAGTTGAATTCGAAAAGACCTCTTTTTGCTCCCTTTCGTTTATCAATCCAAAATTATTTTTGCATCCACCATGGTAGATATTTTCTATCTTGTTTGACCTTATATAAACAAAATAATATTCAACAGAGTTTTGATTCAAATAAAAGCAAATTGAAAAATAAATAAAGTGAAAAGAGATTTAGTGCCACCTAAATAAGGTGAAAGAAATATACATCTCATAATGAAATATTAAGTGAGACATAATTCATTTTATATTTGCACTTCATCAAAAAAGACAAGTATAATTACCACATATATCTAATTAAATTATGAATTTATATCTTCATAGCATATAATAACACATATAATCTTGACAAATAAATTTATATACGACGATCAACATTGCCGATTCACAAAAACTTTTACTTTATTCATTCAGTTATAATTATTTTCTCAAAGATTTGTCTAAATAAAAGTAATATTCTCTATTATGTAATGCATTATAAAATATGATGTACCACGTGCAACGCATGTGTCTAGATTCTTGTTCACAAATACTTTTACTTTATTCATTCAACTATAATTATTTTCTCAAAGTTGTGTAAATAAAATTAATATTCTTTATTAAGTCATATATTATGAAATACGTGGTATCACGTGTAGCACACGTGTCCAGAGACTAGTGTTATACAAAATTATCAGTTTTTCTTTATTCTCGATATTTTATATGTCGTATGAATAAGTATTATCAACACTATATTCTTCTCGTACCTAAGCTATGAATATCTATGATTATGAAATTACAACAATCTTTTTATGTATTCAAGATATGAGTAAGTTTTATATTTAAGGATGTATAGACACCATCTATGAGATTTTATAAATATATTATCTTTGAATGATCATTAAATATTTGACCAATCATTAATTGGATATACAAAAATATCTATCAATGGTAAAGTTTTGTTTCTTCGTTCTTATATCTTGCTTTTTTCCCGCTAACATTGCTTTGGTATCTTTCTTTTGCACTGTTTTCTTTCTTTTACTTTTATTGACATAGGGTATTGCTGCTCGTAAGCTACTTAGATTACATCCAATACCCTTAGGATTTTGGATTGGGAAGGGGAACCCAATCCATCTGTGGTTTCCTCTCCTTCTTTGCCTTCTTTGAGTAAATAAAGCCAGAAAGTCAGCCAGTCTATTCTTAACAAGGGTATTGTTTTTATTTTTAAGAACATCATTTTTGTGTGTGCCAAAAAGCCCCCCCTCCCTGGTGTGTCTTTTGAGAACCTTTCTAATTACCATAGGAGGACTCATTGGAATAGTTTTGGCTGACCTGTAAAAAAAAATGGCTTTTTGAATTTTTCTTATTTTCAAGAACATCGATTGTAACGTTGCGATTGATCGATAAAAAAATGGGTTTCTGAATTTTTTCTTATTTTCAAGAACACCAATTGTAATCACATGACTGACTGGTAAAAAAATGGCTTTTTGATTTTTTTTTTAATTTTTAAGAACATAGATTGTAACGTCACGATTGACTTGTAAAAAAGTGACTTTTTGAATTTGTTTTTAATTTTTAAGAACATCAATTGTAACATCACAACTGACTTATAAAAAATGACTTTTTGAGTAAGATCTCTCGAAGTTGAATTCAAGAATACCTTTGTTGGCAACCTTCTGTTCATCAATCCAAAATTGTTTCTACATCCACTCTGGTAGGTATTTTCTATCTTGTTTGACATTGTATATACAATCTAATATTAAATAGACTCTGAGTTCAAAGAAAAGCAAATTGAAAACGAAATAAAGAAAGTGAAAAATCATAAAAAGAAATGGTATAGAAATTTTGGCCGTTGTATTTATGATATAGGCATAATTCTTTTGATGAAGAGGAGTCAAATTGTGGTACGATAGCTACCTTTACCAACACAACCCTAGAGAGATCAAATGTGTATCCTATTCAATCTACATTGATAGCAAAACTTAGAGTTGATTTGACTCATTACAGCCTCCTAAACTTGTAGAGTGGAGACTATCACATTTGCTGATATAAGCTCAGAGCTGATATAAGCATAGTTTCTTGCTTTAACTTTCATTATATATAGAGTACTTGGATCTGTTGCATTATTTGTCCATGACAGCAGTTTCAATAATTATTTTTCATGTTCTGTAGGAGACAACAATATGTCTAATCTGTTGAGACAAAGGATGCTCTAACGCCTTGGTTTATTGTGTAAACTGTCTCGAAGTTGCTGTACATCGGTATGATTAGATTGTTACTAAATGTCATTGTTAAATATCTGTTCTGATGTTTCAAATGAATATGTAAAGAACAATCTTATTAGAGAAGATAAAATTGTTCAAGTTGTTACCAACAATCGTAGTCTAAAGAAGGTGAGATAATGCACATAGTGTACCAAAATTTATTGGAAAGTTGTGCAACTTATTGTATAAATTTTTTATGTTTAGTGATTTGATGATTAAGTTGCCTGCTTAGATTAGTCAAAGGTCATTATTATTGTTGGTTATGATAAACAAACTCATAAATCATAGAAATTTGAAAAATCTATCAAGACAAGATTTATGGTCGCTTTCTTGATATGATACACAAGATGTAGAGGCCTTTTATCAATTTTATTTGTTCAATTTGCAGTAGGTAATGCTTGTTTTTTCTTTTTGTAATTGCTTCTAATGACAAACATTCACTTGGCGTTGGTTTTCATTTATAAAATTACCATACTTATATTTAAAAAAAAACAATTGTTACTTTTTTGGACATTGCTAAGGGTTCACAAGCAAAAGAACAACTTCAGAAAGATGTTAGTAGTTAATCAAGGAACTTATTTGTGAATTCAAACCACGAAGAGGAGTAGGCTCAAGTTAAAGCATCTCAAACATCTAATGTTCATTATATACAAGACATTTGAGATGTCTTAAAATGCTCAAAATGTAACTATTTCGATGGAAGTATTAAGTTCAACGAATGGATAATTAGAGTCTCCACAAATCATGAACATAAGAAGTATTTGATGGTGGATATGATTTTACTACTTGTAAAGTTGTTGAGGCAAATGGAGTGAGGAAAACTTTTTATGGGCTTAAGGGGAAGTTCGAACTCACAAAAGAAGGAAAAGAAGTATCTACTAGACAATCCATAATTAATAAAGTTGAAGTGGCTCAAGAAAATGTGCAATATAAGGATGATGATGAAGAAGATTTGGATAATGTTATTTTTGAGTAAGAATGGATTATTGTTCTTTAAAAATTTTACTTTAATAAAGCGAGTGTTATGCTTCTCCTTTAAAAGAAATATGGCCTTCATTGTTTTTTCCATTTCACGCTTGCAAAAACACTATTATCACCAAATCTAAATGAATATGGATGTTAAATGAAAATCCACCTTATTAAAGCAATGTACAGCTAATACAAATGATTTCTGATTGCTTTTTTGGTGTAAAAATTGCTCCTTCATATAGTTAAGAATCATGTCTTGAGAGTATTTTTTGGAAAGTTCGTTCTTGTTTATTTTGATGATATTCTTGTTTTAAATATTCATCAAAAGAACATATTCTTATTGTACAAACTCTTTTTGAAATATTTAAGGTGGGAAAATTTTATGCATACTTTAGTGAATGTTATTTTTAGGGTTTCTTGGGGTTTGTAGTAAGTGGGAAGGGCATCGAAGTTGATGAGACCAAATTAAACGCTATCAGATATTTACAAACTCAAAAGAACATTAAGACGTTAGGATCTTTCATGGGTTAGCAAGCCTTTATAAGAGGTTTTGTAGAGGATGTAATGTAGTAGTTGTAGCTGTCGCTTTATCTGATATGACTAAAAAGGATAATGGTTTTGTGGTGGGGTAAAGTAAGATGAGTCTTTTAATAAGTTGAAATATAAGCTTAGTTTGAATTAATTATTGCAACTTGCACATAATGTAAGACCTTTGAGGTTGAGTTTCATGCATTGAGGAAGGCTATTTACTTTGTTCTCATGCTAGATCAAAATTTTATAATGTGCTGTAATGAACAAGTGCATGCTGCTGTAATAAACTTTTCTTTTTATCGTTGTTTCATTATTAGATGTTATGTTTTCTTTAGCATCATTTTTATATTATATACCTACTTGGATTTGCTATATTTGAGCTAAGCGTCCTCCAAAAAAAATCTCTCTACCTCCACGAGGTAGAGTCAAGGTCTGCATACACTCTACCCTCCTCAAATCCTACAAGTGAGATTTTACTATCGGGGATGTTGTTGCTAGTGCTTCAGCTAATTTACAGTAATATCTTTGGCCTGCGATATTTGTCATCACATTGGATCATCAAATCCTTGATTACATGAAAATACAAGGTAAGTTAATCTTACGACCCAAGCCTAGGACCTAGACGTGACATGACTCATGAGGAACCCGAAGGGACCCCAAGCAAGCCTCTATCGTTAAACATCATTTGTCGCGAAAGCAATAAAATACAAAAAGAGTATACAAATAGGGATGAACGGGGCTAAGGGACAACTTCTATATCATCAACATCAAGAGTCAAGAGAGAGTCAAAGCTCATAGCATTGGTGAGAGCATAGATCATTTATGCGGTTAGCCCCATTGATATATAGCTTTTCCAGGTTGGGACAAAAATCTGCAAATGGGCCTTGTATTTTGGAAGGCATGAAAATTCAATATAGCTTTGGCAGACTTCGAAGCTTCGGCTTTTCCAACAAGGAAAATAAGGGCTCAATGGTCTTGATTTTTCTCTTTGTTGTTCCTCTTGTGTGATTGTTTCTTCCATTGACACAATTTTCTATGTTTAGTTTCTGGAGATTTAGAAGACCTCTGGCCACTGATAGAGACATCAAGTTTCTCAATTTTCATTACTTTCAATGACAGAAGTTTATTGAAGTAGGTAGTTGGAAGTTGGTGAGAGAATAGAGCACTAATGCTACCAGCCCAAGAGAAAAATAGCCTTACCATGTAGAAGGCCTTGTATTTTATGATCTTTCTGGTTGTCTTTTTTGATGGCACACCATGTTATCGAGACACAATTCAGATAATGTGTAGTTTTGAGGTGTTCTTTTCCACATGTTTTTCTCTAGCTCTACTTTTCTTTTCAGTTTTGTGCGGCTATCATGAAAGAACTGGGGTGGAGTGGGGTGGGGGATTGAATCTTCTCAAGAAATGAATTGTTCTGGCTGTTCGTCAAGTAAAGAAAAAACTTTCTGTGTTTTCTCTTTGTGCATACCTTTCGGTTTCGTAGGTCTAAATGCCACAAGAACTTTAAGATGAAGAGGAATCCTTCTAAAGTTAAATGGACTAAAGCATATAGACGACTGCATGGGAACGACATATTAGAAAGAGGTTCCTTAGACTGTGCTTCACTAATTTTCATTATCATGTGCCTTTTCTTGCTAATAACATTAGTTGGCAAATCATATCATACAGGACAAAAGAAAATAAAGCCAAGGAGTAGAGAGAAGCAATGAAGGAGCTTGAGCAGAGCATTCACATGGTCAAAGCTTCTGCTGTGCTCGACAAATAGCCATCACTTACACTGCCTACCAAGGTCAAGGTTTCAGAAAAGCAGTCACAGAAAATCGCATGAGGAATGAACATTTTGCTTCGCATATCCTATATCTTCAAACTATGTTGTTTCATTGTGGTTTAGTTTCTGCTATTGGCACTTGTGTTTATGAATCTTTTGCAAATTAATCACACACAATATCCAACAAATTCTAACTCACACATTGAGGGAAATGATAGATCAATCTAATGGAATCTGTTGTCTATCTTCAAATGTTACCTTCAAAAGATCATTGGATCTTCAAATCTGTTGTCTACTCCTACATATATACCATTGGAGATTTCTAAAATTTCCCCATCAAAAAATTGGGCCTCGCATCTTCTCTCCTAGTTCAGGATCGACAGTGGAACAGAGTACAGGGACTGATGCTACCATATCTACAGAACCTGGAAGACGAAAAGGAATTGGATTAGGTTACCTTCAAAAGATCTGAGATTATCAAGCTTAAATAAGTCATAGCTTACCCTTGGGATATGCTTCTTGACCATTAACTTTAGAATACATAACAGTTCTTTCCATATCCCTACAAAAAAGACATGTAATGAGAGATAGTCGCCGGAAAAGAACATTCCACAACTAGTGTGGGATTCTAAACTGTCACGACCCAACCCAGGGGCCGTGAATGGTGCCGGTAGGGCACCCAGACAAACACTTATATTGAATCTCCATTTACAACCGCTAAGGAATTTAGCAAAATTTCGACAGAGTTTCCTCTGTCTTTCTAACCAACCCCACCTACAACCAGCGAACCCAACAGTACCAGATATTTCCATAAGAACAGATATACATACACATACGAGGGCCAACAAGGTCACCGCTGCGGTAGAGTCGCCCAACAAACATATCATACAAACAAGATCATACCAACGTAATTTCCCACACCCACATGTATCCACAGACCTCTAT
>JAOTQJ010005648.1:0-56199 GCA_025642045.1 Solanum sejunctum
ATATATACACATATATATATCTATAACTATGTCACCCCCAAATTAATTTATCTCCCTAGCTTTCCACAACTCCAATTCATAATCTACCATTTAATAGCTACAACACTTAAGAAATAATAGCACAAGAATTGAAAACTTACTTGTTTTCCTCCTTCCTCCTCTTCTTCTTCTCCTCTCTCTTCTTCTTCTCTCCAAAATTTCTAGGTGTAAGAATATAAATGTTCTTCTCACAAGACAAGAGGGGTATATATAGAAGGTAAGATTTTCAAAATTGCATCACAAGGGCTCCAATTTAATCTATAGTTCACTTAGGCCCTAAACTTTTTTATTTTTAATATAATCAAGGACTTCCGACTCAAACTTAATTATTTATGCCAAATTCACTTGATACTCCAATCATACATCAAAAAAGAAAATTATCTGAGTTCAACTTACACAACATTCACAACAATATTCCTAATTGGATAGTTATACTTAATTTAAGAAATATGGGGGTCTAACACTTAAACTGTCAATAGTTATGTGATAACTTCCTACAAATCTAGAGTCATAACAGGTGCGACTACTGGTTGTACTGGCCGTGGCTCCGTTGATTAGGGAGGAATAAAAGTAACCTAATTCTCCTTCATTGGCTTAGAAGCCTTGTCTTTGTTATAGGCTGGTATTGCAGCCCTGGCGTGACCTCATGGTTGGCCTCAATCCCTAATTAAGGATCTATTAACCATCTCAGGTAAGTCTATCTCAAGTTGTAGAACCGCATGTATGAGCCATCCTGCGAAAGAATGAAATATATGAAATTCTGGGAAATTAACATGGCATATTTCACATGATATCGATACAAAGTAAACATTTCTAACGACATCCTATATCCCCTTGAGGATAAGAAATATACGTCTTTACTCAGATGCACAAAACTAGACTAGGCATTGGCTCAGTAAAAATGAGATGAATGAACATAAATCTCTTATACCAACTTGTTGTGATCCAATTTCTTGAGTCATGATGACACCTACTATACCCTGCCAGTAGAGAAGATAACCCGCAACCTGGAATAACAAGTAATGAATTCAAGGTCAACAACTAAACAAAATAAATAATACAACAACAAAGATAACAAGAGAACAACCAAAATATAAATATATACAATAAAATTCCTCCTAGAACCTGGAAGTCACTAATACAGAGCCACCAAATATGAGTACAAGTTCCAAAATTGGATAATAGGTTTAAAAATAAGAACAAGTGACGGAGAAGTCATTTACTGATTAGCTGCTTAACATGGAAAGATGTGTGTGTATGTGTGTGTGTGTGTATATATATATATATATGTATATATGTATGTATGTATGTATGCATGTATGTATATTTGTCTCAAATGGCAAAAGACGAGCTATAAAAATATAGAAGGAGACGATAATGATCCTAAATACTGTTTGACCATCCTTGACCTAGAAAGTTCGTTGCAACAGACTCGAATATCAGCAATGGTGATAGGTACTCGGACATACATTGAGAAAATAAATACAGAGTATAGTATGAGTACTAAGCAATATATACCCAATAGACATTATAGGCTGACTAAGTAGAAAAAATAAAAATACTAGGATATAACATAGATAAAGGCTAAAAATTTAATAATAATAGTA
This sequence comes from Solanum sejunctum, assembly GCA_025642045.1. Classification (NCBI taxonomy): domain Eukaryota; kingdom Viridiplantae; phylum Streptophyta; class Magnoliopsida; order Solanales; family Solanaceae; genus Solanum; species Solanum sejunctum. The sequence goes on from JAOTQJ010005648.1 coordinate 1,647, forward strand.
TATACATGAGCGTAAAGGAGATAAGAAAAATCTAAGGGAACTAATTAAATTCAAATGGAGGCCATAAGCCCAAATAGTATACTCATGTGGAAATTCAGGTAATAACACAAATAAACCCTCATAAGCTCGACGAATACATAGAATCACTAAGACTACGAAGGAATGAACTCACAAAATGAAGGTTGGACAATGTAGAATTAGAACCTCATGCAAACTGATAGGAGCTAAAAGTGTCAAGGCCAGACCATGATACTCAATGAAGGTATAACTGTGGTCGAGGTTTGACCTTGAATTCGGATGCTTGCCAAAAATATAGATGTGGCCTAGGTCGAACCTTTAATATTGATGCTCCCCCAAAATATCAAAGTGTCCAAGTCTACAACTCAAATCCAGATACCCTCCAAAGACATCAATGTGATCAAGGTCGGACTATGAATCCAAGTGATCATTAAAAATATCAAAGTGTTCAAATGGACCAAAAATTAGATTATGGATAAAAGGGCATCAGAGCTATGTTATTACCTTTCTAAGTCTCATCTCTATTAGATTCAAATCTGCTAAATAGTTTAGAGCTAATCCATCCTATATGATGTTAAGGTAAAATTAAGGCCCATTTTTTATCCTCAAAACATGCAAGTCTATGACAATTACTAGTAAGCCCAGAGTAATGCCAAGCATACTCTGATTAAATATATATAAATAAGACAAGCCACGAGATTAGAATGAACAATAAAAATAACATTAAAATCCATGGCACCCGAATACAACCTAAAATTTGAATTCTAACAAGTATAACATATTCATACAAACTCACGTACATTTATGTAATCAAACTCAATCTAAAGAGATGAAAGTCACAACTTACCTTAATGATGAACACTTATGCTTTAGGAGCTTTTTTCCTTTCTTATAGTCTTGAAATACTATTATGGTATAAAAATAGAATCACAATATCAATACCATCGTTTAAATGTCAAAATCGCATAAAATAAAGACAGACTAATTCTGAAGTCTAAAAATGAGAAAGTAGGACTCATACTGAAAAGCTCAAAATTGCCTGCATATAAAGGTTCTAAATAGTTCTCCACATTTGTGTTTGCTAAAAAGGAACACAATTTGGGACTCGGAATAGTTCAAAGTCAATCATGCAATAATTTTCCCAAAGTAAGCTAAAAAAGAGAGAGGGCTCCTTTATCTTCTCAGAGGAAAAAAATTTCTGAGAGTTGTTATCTGGAAGAGAGTATGTAGGTTCTCCCAAGGCAGCCCAGTCTTACGCAAATTTACATCAGATACACAATTTCTAATACTCTCCAATAACAAACTCATGTAGCCACGATAATTACACACAAGTCAGCCTTTAATCACTAAAAATGAAGCTATATTGAATAAGAAATCGAGTTTTGAAATTTTATTCCAAAACTAATCATGTTTGTCCTTTCAATTAAAGGATCATACGAAAATGTAATATGTGAATGCGGCAAAAAAGGCCAACGAATAAGGAGGTCTTAGCCCTTAAATCCCTACGAATGCAAAGGCTTGCCCATTGGTACTTCATGAACATAACAAGGGACCCACAAAGACAGCAGGTCCAATCACTGGCTCTATGACCGTGGACCTCTACTTGCGAAAGTGTAGAAAAAAATTGACCTGCACTAGCTGATGAAGATCAGTTGGTTTTTCCAAGTTCCAAAAACTCTGACGGGGTTATTGGGATACATTCAAAATTTTGTGCACATAAACAAACTAAGCTATCCCATCAAATTTGGTGTTCCAAAATTAACTGCGCAATCAAAATTTTCAAATGAAATTGTCTCAATAAAAAGTAGGTCCTACAGCTAAGTGTCATTTATTCTATTAAGGGTTTGAAATTGGTGCGGTAGCTTTGAGAATCAAACGAAAGGTTATTCTAGATTAAAATTGATGTTCCAAAGTTAATCGTGCTGATAAAATTTTTGTTCAAGCATGATTTCCAAAATAGTTGACTAAGTTCAAACTTAGCTAATTTTTGAAGGCTAAAACACCAATTGGCTCAAACTCTCACAAAATTCCTCGGGACTCAAGCTGATCATGCTAATAGCATAAAATAATCATTCCAAAGCTGATGAAATTGTTAGAATTGCATTTTAAGGCCATTCTAGAAACATCTTGTTTACCTTTTTATTGTTAGTCTTCTACAACTCCCCCCAATTCCCCATTCCTGTTCATCAGTATCAGTATTTGGTCAACATAACAACCTTCTCAATCTAAATCATAAAATGAAAAATCAATTTTATCATACTATTTTAAGCTTATATATTATTTATCAACATATGCCTACATTCAGTAAAATGGATTTTGGGTTGAATTCATCTCCTCGTTTTTAAATTTGATAATAAAATTTTAAAACTAATTAATATGTATCGTTTAAATTCTAGTTTTGTTGCTAACTCCACTTTTCCCTTGATGTTGATGTTATTCACTGTCGTTATGAAAAAACCTAAAAGAATCTCTTAGATAGAATAATAAAAACGGCAGCTAGAATAGCACTATTACTGCTATTATGTTTTTATTGGTTGACTAATAATAATGTTATTATTGTTATTTTGTAGGCATAATTTTCTTGGTATTGGTCACGTCAAGTTCAGTGGCGGATCCAAAATTGAAATATAATGGGTGCTTCACTTTTATTAATATGACATTATCATCATTCATTTAATATAAATATAAAAATTAATTAAATACAATCATAAAAAAGTCAATGAGAAAGTTATATTTAATATTGATAATGTATTAATAATTTTTAAAAAAAATTAAAAAAAGAGGAATAATAATTTTGTTTATATTTGTGAATATCGTATGGCTTATGTAATACACTACATATTTTCATAAATATGTGAAGTTAATGGCTTAGTTTATAAAATAATATATAATCCCTATTATAGAATGTCATAAACCCATAAGGAAAATTTTCTGAATTAGACAAAAAGAAAAAGAAAGTTAAAACCTTATTCTCAACTCACATGTCTATTTTGTGAATATTAATGGAAGTTATAGTTGGAAGGGATAAGAAAATGATACTTTGACTAGACCACTAACAAGATAATGCTGCCTTGAAAATTATGGGAACGATTAATATATAACGTTAGCTGAGGAGTGATTGTGAGAACAACTGGATTCTAGAGAATTTGACTACTTACTATAACTTATCCAAGTTTTAGTGTTGATGAATATTCAATTTGTAGCTAAGAGTAGTATTGTTAGACGATTTATATTGGGTAAAACTTAGGGTGGACAAGCAATGGGAAAAAAAAATAATCATGATGATAGATGATGGGTAAAACTTGAATCGCCTTTCATTACTGTATTTATTTATTTAATTTACAAACATATTGAACTGCTAATATATCTAATCAATGAGTTAAATTAAGATGTGCATGTCCTTAACCCCATAATAAATTCAATTGTACCATTTTATGATAAGCAATTTGATGCCCACTCTGGATCCGGGACAATTATATATTGGCTTAGCTCACTACTCTACTTTCTTACAACATATGTTTGTTTTCAGAAATTACTCATGACTATCGTAAACCAAAATGCTACCTAGTATTCTAAAAAAAGAGTAAGTGCAGTATCAATACATATAATAATAGTACACTAGTAGAATCACATGGCTACTTCAATAAGAAAGATATAAGCAACTAATTAAGGAGCAGTAATTCATGATACACATACTAAAACTATTAGTGTCCATAATTTATATTTATATGCCATCCTCAAGTTATCAATTCAATGCATAGTCCTTTCAAGGGACCCAAACCCAAACAAGAATATATGTCAGAATGTGGTGTCCGATCCAATAATGTGTTCGAATATAACATCCAATAATCCAACAATGTGTCAGAATATGACACCTGATCTATTAATGTGTGGAACGTAATACCCGATCTATTAATGTGTCAGAACGTGATACCCAATCAAATAATAATCAGAACGTGACACTCGATCTACAAACACAAGCAAAATCACAATCATAGTTACATCCACATTGAATAATGCATCACTAGCCAAGTTCAAAGAATAGGTTCATTGTATGCAATTAGACTATGAAAGGTTATCAATTAGTTTATATTTCAAGCTGGCTCTCATCCATCCAGAGAGAGAGCTCCTAAAGGCAAGATTTATTCATTCCTGATCTACGACCACCCTCTCCCCTTTGGTCCTCTTTGGCTGTGTCCAAGTGAAAATGCAACTCAGTCAGTGATGCAAGAGTCAGCTAAAGAATTCAATCAACCGTCAAAATACCAAACTAAAGAATCCATGGCAGTGGGAGCAACTTCTGTAAAGGCCCCCTCTAAGCAAAAGTTGCACCTTCTTCTCTTGTGAATTCCTTCGTGCCCTCAAGCACGAAGATCTACTTCAACAACTTTGTTAGCTAACTAATTGATCCTCGTCCATCCTCGTGAAACACTTTGGATCGAAAAAGTTTGATCAATTTCAATAAATTTTTTAATTTGAAATTTCTTTTTCACATACATGGAAGAAGTACTACGACTTAGTTAATATGCATACATTACACAAATGAGAATATTAAACCATTACTTACCTCAAGTTAACCTTTGACTTCTATAAAGTTGGAGCTTTCCTCTTTTTTAAAGACCCGACTCTTCTTGGTCTATATACAATCAAAGAACTACGCACAATCAACATATTTCCCTAATTTCCCGAATTATAATAAAATTCTAACTTTTGGCCACTTTCATGAACATCTCCCCAACTAGGGCGCTTACCCACCATTCATAAAAAATTAAAATATTTTCCTATATTAGTTACCCCTAGAATCTAAGGTCTAGGAATTAAAATACAAGTTAGGAAAACAATTAACTTACCTTTAGCAAGAGAATTGGTGAAAAACTGAAAAGAAATTGTTATGACCTAAGCTAGGACCTAGGTGTGATACGATGATTAGGATCCCCCAAAGAATCCTAACCAAGCCTCTTAGCATATCAAATATATGTAAGGTAAGCAATAAGCATAATCACAATCTATATTAAAATAGAGAATGAGTCTCATCTCAATATCATAAGAGAAAAGGAACAAGGTTTAGCAAGCAATAAAAGGACAACATATACTTCTACACAATTCAACATGCCTCTACTAGTCAACATAAATAGGGGCTTAAGACAAGTTCATAGCTCACCCATATAAAATAGAAAGAAAATACATAGCCTCAAAAATGAATAAAACTAAAAGTAACAAGAGCCATGAAAGGTTTTCCTTCGGATCATGAGGTCACACAAAGCAATCGATCTTTAAATAAATCATCCATTAGCCACAGAAGTGAGATAGAACGTCTGTCCCTACATTTTGATTAATGTAGGTAAGAACATGTAGTTGAATGACCTAAGTATGTAAACAATGCAATGCATAAAAAAAATCAAAGTGTGCACAAGTGACCATTTCAAGTGGCAAGACAAAAGAGCAGCAAAATCATAAGTAGATATGAAAGAGTTTAATGCATAAAAAATGTTAGGAACATGTAAAACATCATAAAGAGTCATACATATGTGGGATCTAATCATAACTGATTAATACCATGCAAACTATAACATAGAATTTTGATGTCTCCCCATACAACAAAAAAAGGAAATCTACTTGCCAAGGTAAGCTCTACCTTGTTAAATGAGTCTCATGAGCTTCGTGGATCAATTAGAAAAACCATATTCGTAAAAATAATTATATATTTATCATGTAGTTATGAGACTAGATATTGCTACTAAAGACCCCTTTAATGGATTCCACACCCTCAAGCCTCAATACTTATCACAAATTTATATGACTTTTCATAAATCATAGTTCATAATTTTCATAAGCATGTCATGTATGCAAGTCTAATCATGATCACCAGTCCAAATCATAGAAAAGTTTTCATAAAATAGCTCATTTTTATGAGGTTCACATAATATGGGAGTAAATCTTCCAGTATTACAAATCATATCTCAATTGAGAGTGTCATTGAGATTTTGAGTTGTCTTTAAGACTTTAAGTCATTCATTGTTGGTTTTTAATTCACCTTTGAGGTCTTAAGCCACTCTCTTTCATACATTTGTACAAATAATTGAAATCCCATAATCATAACTTATACTTGAAATCAAGGTAAAAATATGAGTTCACCTTCAATTGACCTAGAAATCATGAAATTACTTTAAAAACATGCATGGTCATATGAATAGAATAAATTTATGCTTAAGTGAGAAGAAGCGTATCAATAGAATTTAAAATTAAAAGAACCCACTTTGACCTTCATATAAGATGTTCATGGATTGGGGGTCTAAGTTGGTAAAACAAAAAGATTTCTAGATCTTGATTTATGAACAAGCAAGATAGTTGTGATTTGATTTATAAGCCGTAGAATGGTCTCTAGTTTGGGGTCCTGAGTTGAAAAATATGGGGTTCTGAGTTGAAAATTTTTTTATTTATGGATGTGTAATGCTCCTTACTTTCTTTCTACCTGATCTGGATAAGTATGTGCAGAGGATTGCTGAGAAAATGATTAAGAAACACCGTAGAAGAAATTTACGAGAGGAGTTTACGAGTCGTAGGGAGGTTTATGACTCATAAACTGAGGTTTCATACCAAGTTCCAGTGATTCAAGTTTCAAGGACCTTTAGAGTATGAGATAGGTTTATGTCTCATAGAGAAAGATTTCGTGGTGAATTCTAGCAACTTAGACTTTGAAGACTTTCAATCTGTGCGAGGTGTCTACGACTTGTAGAGTACTCTACGGCTCATAGATGTGGTCTCGTATAACCAATCGATAATTTTAATGAGGAGTATTTTGGTCTATTTCAATTTTTTTTGTTAAAACCTTGGGTGTTTTTAGATATGTATAAGGTCTTAAAACCCATCCTAAGGGTATTCATTCTTCATTCCCCACACTTGGAATTTCTTGAGAGCAAGAGGAGAGGAGAAAGGGCTAGGGTTCTTCATTCAAGAGCAAGGATTGCCTAAGATTCGATTACTTCTTCATCCCCAGGTGTGGCTTACCGAAGTGTGAAATTCCTTTCTTCAGATGCCCCTTTTTATTATCTTGAGTCAAGAGTTATGAAGAGTTGAGATTTGAAAAATTTTATTATTTTAATACTATATCCTTGGATTCATCACAAGGTCATATTTTACTACATAAGATAATTGTTATATTGTATGAGTATTGATATGAGTTATATATATATATATATATATATATTTCATACTTACTAGCATGAACCCTAAATTGTATGATTTATGAAATTAAATGTATATTAAAATGAGAATGAGGTTGAGTCTGAGTATAAGAGTTGAGAAGCTTGAGTATGATTAAGCATAAGAAGCATGTTGCATTGAATTCCATGTATCACTTAAATATGATTATTTTATTTACATATCATAGTGAGTCAAATTGAATGAGTTTAAATGACTGTATTAAGTTGAGTTAAGTTTGATTTTCTTGTATTGATTAATTGAGATGATGAAAAATTGAGTTTAGCTGAGCATTAAGAATTGAGTTGATTGATTGAGAATTGAGATCTAAGTTGATTGACTGAGTATTGAGGATTGAGTTGATTGATGAGATGAACAGGATTTAGTCTTAGAAGGAGTATCAAGCACCGAGTAGAGAGTGAGTACACTTCTACTTTAACCCACAGAACTATGTTGCCAACATAGGATAGTTGTTACAGCTAGCCTGGTGACTCGTGTCCCATGAGTGGACACTTATTCTAGATCCAAGATGAGAGTTGATCGCCCTTTTCAGTGCCAATTTATGGGCGAGCGTGGCAACGATGCTGATTTGTTATGAATCACCAAATTATAGGTGGTGGGATAAGGTTGTCAGCTAAGAGAAACTCCCAAGCAATATTGATTTGAGTATGAAATTTCAAACTGAGTCTATTTTATTGAGCCTATTTTAAAAGAATGATTTTAATATGAACCTTGCATATTAAGTCAAGCATGAGTTTTTGAGTCGAGCTGAGCCTTTTTTTGAGCTATTTTACATACCAGTATATTCCATGTACTGATGTCCATTTGGACATGTATTATTTTATGATGCAGATACAGATGATAGAGGACTTCAGCCCATGCATCTGTGAAGTCTAGATTAGTACATCTCCGAGTTGGTGAGCACTCCTTGTATTTCGAGGAAGCCCCTTTTATGTTCTTACTTCTATGAGTACTGTTTTCCTTGACTTTGGGTATCCATGGCTTGTCATGGCACCATCTAGATTGATGAGTAGAGGCTTCATAGACCTTGATTAAAGTGTATTGAGTAATGGTGTACCAAAACTTATTTTTATTTATAAACAATGATATAGCTAAGCTATGTATTTTATTTCCTACTTGCATCTGATGTCTTTACATTTTGTGTTCTTTTTCCTGCTATTGAGTTGATGTGACGATGAGGCCAAGTGGTTCGCTCAAGGGCTAGCAATACTCTTTGAGTGCTGGCCACGCCAAGGATACCTTTCTGGGGTGTGACAAACTTGGTACTAGAGCATAGAGTTCAAGAGTCCTAGGGAGTCTATGAAGCTATGTCTGGTAGAATCTTATTTAAGAGAGTGTTGTACACCACACTTTATAAGAAGGAGGCTACAGGACATTAGGAACTATTACCATTTCTTGTGATCTAAGTTTGTGCGATAGAGTTAAAAACTCTATAAATTCTTTTCTAACTCGTGCATTACCGATTGTAAATCATGTCTCCTAGACATACTATAACCCCGAGGAATGCCTTAGCCAGCACTGTTGAGAACCCTACTTCAGAGATGCCTCCTCAAATAGAAATAAGGGGCCGAGGTTGACCACCTAGGACTACTAGTGTTCCTGTGACACCTACGGCTCCACCTTTTCCTACTCAGAGGCTAAATTTCGAGGATCCATTGCTATGCTCACCTAGGTGGTAACTACCTAGAATGGAATCAAGGTTCAAAAACCCCTAGTTCTAGCTCACATGAGCCAATGACTGCCTCCAAATTGAGAGACTTTCTGAGGATGAACCCACATGTCTACACTATGTCTAAGGTTGAGTAGGACCTTAGAACTTTATTGATGAGATGTGGAAGGTACTGAAGACTATGCATGCGACTGAGACTGAGGGAGTTGAGCTTGCTGCCTATCAGCTCAAGGATGTGGCCAATGTTTGGCACAACCAGTAGAAGGAGAGTCGAGGTGATAATGCTGAGCTCGCTACTTGGGATGAGTTTGAAAGTGCTTTCCTCGATCACTTTTTTCCTCAAGAGTTGAGAGAGGCAAAGGTTGAAGAGTTTGTAAATCTAAAATAAGAGTGGATGAATATTAAAGAGTCTAGCCTGAAATTCATCTAGCTATCCAGGTATGCACCGGAGATGGTTTTAGATATGACAGCGAAAATGAGGAAATTTATATTTGGTTTGGGCAAACAAGTGAAGAGAGAGTGCATGGTGGCCTTATTGATTCCACGCATGGATATCTCTAGAATGATGGTCTATGACCAACAAACTAAGGAAGACAAGAAGAAAAACAGAAAGGAGCATTTGAGTAAGAAGGCCAGGTCAGCAGGACCTGAGCTCAGTCAGAGCAAGTAAAGTAAGGGAAATAAGTCCTATTTCTTGAAAAGGTCTTTCAACTATGCACTATCTTTAGCCAGTGCACTAGCCCTAAGCCAGGGTTATGATTAAAGATCCTAAGGTCAGCCTGATGTGCTGTCAAAATATAACATGTTTGGTGCCTGAAACAAGGGATTTTTTGAGTTTTTAAAGAGACTTTTTAGTGTTTTTATGTGCTTTTGTGATAATCTTGCAAAAATGTTAGGTTAGTATTATTTTGAAGAAAAGGTGTAAATTTTGATGAAGCATAGGCCATACGAAACCTCCTATGAGTCGTACCTTATTCTATGAGTCGTAGGTTGTGTCGTAGTAGGAATCAAAGACCAAAAATTAAAAATCTGCCAAGTAAAGATCACCCTTACGAGCCTAGTCTATGAGTCATAAAATATACTATGACTCATATAGATGGACTCGTAGCAAGAATCAGAGGTCCAAAATATTGGACCAAAAAACTGAAGATTAAGACTATGAGACCCCAACTACAACTAGTAGACCAATCTATGAGTCATAAATGCAAAATTTATTAGATGGCAGTTGTCTTTTCTGCATAATTCCTAGGGTTGTTTTGTAAATGCCATAAATATTTTAAGTTAGGTTTTTATTGGGAGAGTTCAAATAGTAGACAATTCTCCATTACATTTAGAAGCTTTTCTTAGGTTTTTAGAGTAGGTTATTGTTATCTATTGGAAAACCCATTTTGGGGATTGAAAATTTTGCCTTGTACTCATTGTTGATCAATCAAGCTTGTCAGTTTGCAACTTGTGTTGCCTATTTCCTTTATTGTTATTGATGAACCTCTCAACTATGTCTATTATTTGCATATTTGTGTATTTTATCTTAGCCATGAGTAGCTAAGCACCCATAACTTGGGGTTATGGGATCCATTGGTAGTTGACTTAAGATGACCTAGGTTTTTATGCATATCTATGCTTGGGGCTTTGCATGTACTGTCTATTTTCCTTCATGATTATTGTTGTTTACTGGTGGCCAACACCAAATCTCGCCTACCATTATGATTCCGACCAAGGTAGTGACGAATAGAAAAAGAAAAGTAGATGACAGGATTTGATTGATGTCTTCTCGTCTAATCAATCAAACCTGACCAAGGGGAGGTTGACTGGGATGATAGGTAATGGTTAGATGGCACGTCATCGTAACCGACCAAACACCATGGTGATTCGACCTTCACCTTCATAAGAGGGCTGCAAGAACCTAAGTTACCGTCTTGCATGTATTTCACTAATCATAGTTATGTTATCTAGAATAATTTAGTCAACAAACCATCGGGAACACAATTTCCAAGTTGTCCCTAAAACTGAGTATTTTCTTATATTTTAATTAGTGTTTATTTTATGTTGTTTTTGAATCACAACCCCCTCCCACATCTAGAGATTGTAATTATAGATACTAGAAATAATTAATAGTGAAATCTTGTAGTCAAGCCTGTATTCCCTGTGGATTCGACCCTAAACTTGGTTATGTTAGTTACTGATAGTGACCGCTTTCTTATTGGAGAGTGACCATCATAAAAAATATGGCTCCGTTGCTGGGGAATATGATTAGTTCTTGATTTGATTTAACTATTAGTTAATTCTAGAATTGATCTCTAGAGTCTCCTGTATATACTTTTTCTGTTTATTTTTGTTAGTTTATTTTAGGTGCAGGTTAACTGGCACTATGACTAAGCGAATATACTACATTGGAAATGACTTGTTGGAAAATTTGTAGAGGCGCTCCCTATTTTATGGTCAAGAGTCCGAGGATCCCCAAATCCATCTACAGAATGTCACTCAAACATTGAGGGAGGTCCTTGGGACAAGACATCCGCCTTGGGAGGCTATGGCTCTTTAGATTTTCCCAATGACTCTTTGTAGTGAAGCTGCAAAATGGTGGTCAATTCTCCCACCCGATGTTTGCTCTAACAAGGGGAAGTACATAGAATCTTCCTTATGAAGTTCTATAGAGAGTCCAATAGGTAGAAGCTACACAACAACACCTGCAATTTCAAAAGATTGTCAGGACAAACCTTTGGTAGCGGTCTGGGAAAGATACAAGTAGTGCTTGGCAGCAAATCAGAACCATGGTCAAACTGATAATGAGTTGGCAGCTAGCTTCTATCGAGAATTACCCACTAAACAACAAGGTCAAGCTGACGCATTATTTGGAGGAGTCTATTGGGAGTTCATGAGATAACTATTTAATGAGATCACTGAGAGCATGGACAGGCTATCTGCAGTTGCCCAAGTCTACCAACCCCTTCCAAGAGCAAAACAGACCATCTGTTAGTTCATCTACAGGAGCCTCAAGTAAAACCAAATTAGAAAATATTGCACATTGGATGAGGTTACCTCACCAGCATTGTATCACTGATAAGCTAACCCAGATTAAGCATATGCTTGAACAAGTCCTGACCAAGGTGAATGAGCAAGATGACATTGTTAGGGAGATAAAGTTTGATGTCCTTAAATGTAATTACAAAGTGGAACAACAAACTACATCGATGCAAAGTCTGGATGATAGGATTGAGTAGTTAGTTGAGCAACTGGATGCAGTGCAGGATGAATAATGAAAAGTAGAAGGAGCAATGATGGAGCCCATGAGGAAGTCTGTGTACTTATGAATGACTAAGTCAAGCCACGTCGTTGAACAAGGAACTTCTTGGGAGGCACCCCAAGTATTTTTTGTGTGTTGCTTTATTTTGAGACATTTTATCATATTTTATTTGTTGATTAGTGAGTTAATAGTGTGTTGTGATTGTTGAGACTATGAACCAGTTGTATCAATCGACATTTTGGTGAATTTAAGGTAATAGGTTGCATATACAAACCAAGTACTGAAAAATGGATAAATTAAATTTGGATACAGCTCATATGAGCAGGCCTATGAGTTGTAGTGAATGTTACAACTCACAGTCATGCCTCGTAGAGGAAAAAAGTGAGTACCATAGGCCAACCCGCACTCTATAAGCCAACCTTATGATTCTTGGGGTCTCCTATGAGTCATCAATAGGGTTCGTAGTGTTCAGGTATGAAATAAAAAATTTTCTAAGTGTTGGGTTTGCTATGAGATTGGAACCTACGAGTCATAAAGTTGTAGAATTTCAAAGGGCGAACCGTTGTGAATGTTAAGAGATCGACATCTCTTGGTTATTCATGTCCCTTCATGAAGCATCCCCTTTCAGTTTATAACTCCCCCCATCATTCCATTTCACTAATTTATGCATTATCACATTTTTAACCCACTAAAATTCCCAACACGAGAATTAAACACTAAAGAACTGTTCTGATTTTTCTCCTCATAGTTCATTCCCTCATTCAACTGGTAAGTTCTCATAATTAATTTTGGTTTATCTATGAAAAATTCCTTATCTCATGGATGACTGAATGAAGGCCTCCAGATCATGATCAATATACCATGCAAAAGTGCTTGTGATAGTTAAGAGAATGTGATATACAATTGTTGATGTCTTTGTAAATGGTTGAGTCTTAAATCTTGTCATTGTTTGGTGAATTTGACATTCAATTTTGTTACCATATGCGTGTGTTGCTTATTTTATGGATCATAATGAACCTCACATGAGATTGAAGTTGTTAGTTTAGGGGTGGTATAGTTTTATTGTCAGTGTACGTTAATGCTAATAATTTTAGAAGAATTTTGAACTACTAAGGAGGAACTCATGATTTGATTTGATACGATTGGTAATGATGAGTCTTTTTGGTTTACTGTTGTATTGCCTATGCTTTTGTGGGTGTAACCTTTAATGCCTTCTTAGTTTGTTGTTGGTCTTTGTGGAAAGGTTAGCGGTACCCTACATGCTCTCTATTTTCTGCCACGAGGACCTACTAGGAGTCATAGGTCTCTCTACGATCATGGTTTTCCTTCAGAGAAGGCAACAGTTACCCATGGTTCCTTAACCTTTGTCATGCAAGATTCACCTACTCATAGCACTTGTTGTGAGTCATAATGGTGGTCTAGTGACCCTTATTTGAATTCTTAAAGTGTCTTTGGAATGAGATACGAGTGAAGACTATGACTCATAGGTAACCCTATGAGTCGTACCTACACCTAGTTTCTGCAGGCCTGAACCTAGTTTAGTCTCTTTACTTAAGAAACTGATTGGGCTTGAGTTTTGGCAGAATAGATCCACGAGTCAGCAGTCTGCACTCATCAGAAATTACCATTCCCCATTTTGATTCATAGACTATGCAAGGATGCGGGTGTAATGGTTTCTCTTCACTTAGACCCTCATGTGGAGGATTTGCGTATAATGGATCCCAACCTAATCAAGGCTAATGAAAATCCAATCGCCCTATAAAGAGCTATCCCACCTCCTATGCCAGAGACATTCTCGATAGAGCCTCAGATGCCAAGTTTACCTCCAGCTAGCACCGGCACTACTCCAGCCACTATAGAGCCTCTGCCAGCTATTGAGATCGAGTCTACACTATCCTCTAACGCTCCAACACCAGCAACACCTTCTTTACAGGTTGACCCTCTTTTCTCTACTGTTGCATTTCAGGCTTTATTCGGTAAGGTGGCTATAGCATAGGGCAGGCTGTGAGAGTTATCGGTATAGGTTCGACCATTGATTGATTAGACTGTTTGGGATGCCAAGGAGAGGATGAGGGCATTTGCCCGAGATTTAGTTAATGATAGAGTCTGAACGGTTGATGCATGGGTCAATGCATTCGAGCCTAAAGTCCAAATAGGCTCGAGGATGCTAGGCGTGTCCACACGAGTGCAGTGATTAATGAGTTGGCCAGGTTCAAGGCCAACTTATTACAACTATTGCCAACCCTTGTTCCAGCCCTTGAGGCAGCACCAGTAGGTGATAAGTCATTTGATTGGCTCACCAACCATCCAAAAACACATGGGAAGAGGCCCTTTGAGCATACTGATCTAGAGCTGACCTTGAAGAGACCAAGACCTGAGGAGGAGGAGCCCATACCTGAGGAGGTGGTACGGGAATCGCTTTTGTTGGCGGCTATTTAGAGAGAGAGATCACAATACACCTCACTTGGATAGGGTACTTCAGCAGAGGATGAGAAGCAGAGATAGGACCCTACAGACCAGCCCGAGACTGGTGCATGAGCACCATGATATTTGACCACTTTCGACCCCAAGTCTTACTTATTTTTATGGATACTCTGTCCTATTATTAGACAATACTATTTTTTTTGTTTTTTAGTGGATGTTCTTGTTGGATAATGTTTTTATGTTGGTTTTGGATATTAGTTTTGTTAACTATTAGTTTTGAATGTATATATATCTATGTTATCTTTTCATATGTTCGTCTTTTCTTTATGTTGTTACTTTGAGGACAAAGTATCCTATTTTGGTGGGGTAGTGGAAGTTATGGATTAAGGTGAAGTATGAGTAGCTTTAAGTCCATAACTTTCTCTATTTTTGTTCCTAAAGTTTCCTTGCTGTATTTCTTTTTCATTGTGGATGGTTAATTTTCTGTTGAACTGACATGTTTTAGGAAGTACAGATAATTTGTAAATGCATAGTAATGTTATCCTTTGGCATATATATAGTTCTTAGATATTCTTTAAACTTTTGATGCAAAATTGGTATCCTCAAAAATTTTGAGATTGTGATTATTGATGCACTCATACATTTTTGAGTATCTAAAAATATTTTTTCTGATATTGTGAAGGTAAGTTGAGGCTGAAAGTATGACCTGTGAGTCTATACTTGATTGTGGATGTAATTGCCATGTATGCTCTGAGTCTATTTTGCTACATTCATGCATCTTGTATAGACCCAAAACTTGCCTTGTTACTCTAAAGTTGGTTTGGTGCTATGGTGTATATGGAAGGGATCTTAGGCCTTTGTTCCTTGAGTGAAACCACTTTTAGCCTAAATGACCCACCAGATGAGTAAGTGAATCCCTTATTCCAAACTTTTGAGCTTATCATGTGCTTATTCTTTCTTGATACCTTGCTAGCTTAACCTTATTTGATGAAATGTCTTGATATTGGCCCTAGTCTATCCTTGAATATGTGAACCTTGATTGAGGCCAAAGGCCTAAGTTGAGGGTGGATGCAGTTAGTGGCCTTGGTTTGAGGTATAGATATTATGTACTTCACCTGAGGCTAAAAGTCTAAGTCGAGGGTGACCCTTATTGTGACAAAGTAATAATAATAATGTGGTTAGTTGGGAAATTAAGAGATAAATGAAAAAGCATGAATTGATGAAGAAAAAGATAAGAAAAATGCCTTGAGTTGAAGAAAAAGTAGCAAAAATGAGTTTGAAATCAAGGCTCAGCTGAAAAAGAGAAAGAAAGCACTCGAGGAAAGTTCAAAACAGGAGAATAAGGGTAGATTGGTTTAAAAGGGCTGGATTATGTAAGCAAAAAATGTTGGTAAATATGGTTCAAGGATAGCTTTAGCCATTATTTTCCCAAAATACCTCACCAAAGCACCCTGAGCCAATGTTACAAGCCTATAAGTCCTAAAGTGATCCACATCCACTTTATCACCAAGCCAGAACAAGAGCATAGAGGCAAGCCTATGGTATTAGTCAATATGTATTGAATTGTTGTTGTGAGAGTGAGAATGCTTCCTTAGTCCCTGAATTGTACAATGCTTTTAAGTGATTATAAGGGACTTCTTTCTAGTGAGGGCATTTGCTACTTGAGTAGCATATGACTATACTAGTGATTGTGGATGGTTGATGCTCCTTAGCTTATCATAGTTGGATTGCCAGGTATCTCATTATATTCCTGTTTACTTAATAATCTTATAATCCTATTTTGAAAATAGTAGTTGGGTACCTGAATTAGAGAAGTGATATATAGGTCATTAGTTTAGTTGCTATATATTTCTCTTTGTCTATGCAGATTGAGTCATCGCTTGAGGACAAACAACAACTCTAAGTTGAGGGTGTTGATGTGCTGTCAAAATACAACACATTTGATACATGAAACAAGGGATTTTGTGAGTTCTTAAAGAGCCTTTTAGTGTTTTGATGTGTTTTTGTGTTAATCTTGCTGAAAAATTAGATTGGCATAATTTTGAAGAAAAGTTGAAGATTTTGCTGAAGCATAGGCCATACGAGCCCTCTTACTATTCGTAGCTCATGCTACGAGTCATAGGTTGTGTCATAGCAGGGATCAAAGACCAAAATCAAAAATTTGTCAAGTGAAGGTCACCCCTACAAGCCCAACCTGCTAGTCATAAGACACACTACGACTCGTATAGGTGGACTCATAACAGGACGCAGAGGTCCAAAATATTGGACCAAAAAACTGAAGACCAAGACTATGAGACAAGTATATGAGTCGTAGCTCAAGTAACGACTCTTACCTATGGGTCATACTAGTTTAGTCCAAGATGCTAAGAACCTGATACGAGACCCCGACTACGACTGGTAGGCCAACCTACGAGTCATAACTATGAAATTTATCAGATATTAGTTGTCTTTTCTGCATAATTTCTAGGGTTGTTTTGTAAATACTATAAATAGTTTAAGTTAAGTTTTTTTAGAGAGTTCGAATAGTAGACAATTCTCCATTACATTTTGAAGCTTTGCTTAGGTTTTTAGAGTAGGTTGTTGTTATCTCTTGGAAAACCCATGTTGGGATTACAAATCTTGTCTTGTACTCATTGTTGATCAATCAAGATTGTGGGTTTGCAACTTGTGGTGCCTATTTCCTTCATTGATATTGGTGAAACTCTCAACTATGTCTATTGTTTGCATATTTATGTGTTTTATCTTGGACATGAGTAGCTAAGCATCCACAACTTGGGGTTATGGAAACCATAGGTAGTTGACTTGAGATGACCTAGTTTTTGTGCATGTCAATGATTGGGGCTTTGCATCTGTTGTCTATTTTCCTTCATGATTAATGTTGTTTGGTGGTGGCCAACACTAAATCCCACCTACTATCACTATCCTAACCAAGGTAGTGATGAATAGGAAAAGGGAAGTAGATGACAGGATTCAGTTGATGTCTTCCCATCTAACTGACCAAACCTAACCAAGGGGAGGTTGACTGGGACAATAGGTATTGGTTAGTTGGCACGCCATGGTAGCCGACCAAGCGCCATGGTGAAATTTGACCTTCACCTTCATAAAAGCACTGAAAGAACCTAAGTTACCATCCTACATACGATTCACTAATCGTAGTTATATTATCTAGGGTAATTTAGACAACGATCCATAGAGAACACAATTCCCAAGTTGTCCCCAAAATTGAGTGTTTTCCTGTATTTTAATTAGTGTTGTTTTTGAATCAGAACCCCTCCCCCCCTCATTTAGGGATTGTATTTATAGATACTAGAAATGATTAGTAGGGAGATCTTATAGTCAAGAATGTATTCCCTGTAGATTCGATCATAACCTTGGTTAGGTTCATTACTAATAGCGACCGCTTTCTTATTGTAGCATTACCATCATCACAACCAAACTTTGGGGCAGAGGGTGCACAGTCTCAAGCAAGTGCGTCTGTTGGCTATAAAAGGAAGCCACCTTGTGGGAAAAATGGAAGGATGCATTTGGGAGAATGTAGAGATGGAGGGAATGCTTGTTACAAGTGTAGTTAATCAGGACACTTTCAGAGGGAGTATCTGGTGTGGGGCAATAAGGCCCAGACATCTACCATAGCACCACAATTGAGGGGTAATTAGAGAGGTGCTGCATCAAGGGCAGGTGGTGGGGTAAACCGCCTGTATGTGATGGGGATCCGACAGGACCAAGAGGTTGCTCTAGAGGTTGTGACCGGTATTCTTTGACTCTTTATCTTTCCTTGCTATGTTGTACTTGATCCGAGTGCAACTTGCTCTCTTTTGATGTCATATGTGGAGTGTAAATTTGAGATTCTTCCTGAGTGTTTACTTGAGCCATTTTCTATTTCTACTCTTGTTGGTGAGTTTATTTGAGCTGAGAGATTCTATAAAGATTGTGCGGTGTCCATCTATCTTAGGGATACTCTTGTTGATTTGATTGAGTTGGACATGGTTGATTTTGATGTGATGTATCATGACCCAAGCCTAGGGCCTAGTCATGACATCGCAAATGAGAAGTCCAAAAAGAACTCCAAGAAGCCTCTTGATTGTAACATACGCACATCCTTGATTGCGAAAGCAAAATTTTACAATAATAAGAGTTAATTGATAAAAGGGGAAACAAGACCAAGGACGTCTTTGATAATCATAAAAGCAGGAGAAGAATTAAGCTCATAGCATATACAAACATAGTATCCAACAACACCTCTACTTTAGAATGGTGTTGGGGCTAAGACATTCCTCGGGCTCACTCTCATAGTAAAAAATATTCAAGATAAGAAACAAGTCTCAACATAGCAGGAAATAAGTAGATATTGTCCTCAGAATTAAGGAATCACCAAAGTCCTCTTCAAAGATCAAACTAGCCGCGTGGTGGAGGGTGATAAAATGGAGCTCTGGTCCCTACATGGTAATATCATATAGGCATAGAGAATGTGTTACTATATTTGAATGTACTAAGTATGCGGGATACAATGCAACAAGGATATAAGTCATCACATTAGAAATTCATACATATAAGCAATAGATATAATGTCAATATGACGTGTATGATCAATGTTTGTAATAACACATGCATGTAAAATATTTAACTTGCATGATATATAATATATATTGGAGAAGACCTTAATCGACATAGAGCAAGTGAGCTACTACTTGAAATCCAAGGCATAACACCCTCTTGATAAGGTGATCAAAGCATGTCAGCCCCTTGACAAGGTGATTGAGGTGTGTCACCCCCTCGACTAGGTGTGGTCTACTTGCTATGGTAAACCATACAATGAAAAATCTGAGGCATGTCACCCCTCGACAAGGTGTGATATAACTATATGTATCCACTAGAAAGCCATAAGAGAAAATATATATAACCCTATGGTGACACATAGTTTAGAGACTAACGACTTTATATAAGTACCCCTTGAGTCGAGCCCCCATCTTAAGCCTCAATTAGTACTAAGTCTAATACCACGGAGTACTTGAAATAATCATAGCTGTAATAACTTGCAAGAGACATGATAACATGACTTTAGTAGCTCATAAATATACTTGACCTCTACTAATGAGCCTAACTTGAACATGAGAGTAGATAATAATCATATATGAACTGTTGCTTTAACATGAACGGCTCATAAGAGGTAAAAATCTTGAATAACTTGATACTTGTAAAATCATAGATACTTTTTATAAATTCAATACATGCTTGAAATCCCTTAATCATCATAAAGTCACTTGACTTGTAAATCATGTAAAGAACTTGAGAATTCTTGTCATGTAATTTCATCGAACACATGGCGGGCTCATGATACTTGTTTAAAATTATACAACTCAAGCGTATAACAAGATGAGTAAGAGTCAATTTCAAATCAAGCCACCAATATTATAGTAAAACCCCAATTTGGGTATTCATGAAATCCATATCGAAAGTTCATCATAGTTCATAGTTTTCAAAGCTCAAATCATGCATAGTCTCAACAGACATAGATCAAATCATGCAATAAGTTTAAAATAGACATTCATGCATAATCAACCAACACTAGATAAAAGCCCAACATAAGTTATGTTCATATTTAATAACAAAAGATACCCAAAGGTAATACAACTTGAAATTATGCAATTTTCATAAAATGGGAAGGTTGGGCTCCATGGGTGAAAGGGCCAATGGATGAAGACCCACATATCTCAAATTTGGATTTTCCCTGATATTGAGTTGGGGGAAACTTGAAGCTTGAGATGGGTTCTTGAGTTCCAAAATTGAGCTTGAAATCTTTGAATTTGAATGATAGATTTGATAAAGTCTTGGACAGGTTTTAGAGTTGAAAAATGGCTAAGTATAAAAGATTTCACATTTAAATAGGCATGGGCTATTACCCCAATACCCTTGGACAAAATAAGAAAACTAAGAAAAATTTTACACTGTCCATACCCCTAGCATGATACAGACTAGATGCAGAGATGAAAATACACAGTGGCACCCCCAGGCGTGTCGTGCCCTGGGTGCAGATAGCCACTAGAAATCGTAAAATTAGCAAAAATTATTTTTTGCTATGGGTATTCTAAAATTTGGATTATACCTATTTTTCACTCAATTTTGCCCCCTGATCAAGAATATGAAGTTGAATTTTTGAAATTATGCACGGACAATAAGATATATAGAAATTATGATTATAGGGCATTCTGAAGCACATGAGAGGCATTTCAATATCTTCCTTTTGGGAACATTTGTCCCTGGATGTCAAAGAAACATACATAAGAGAAGTAATCATGGAGTTTTCAGCCCGACATGAATGCAATAAATGCACTTAAACATTATTTGCAAAAAGTCACAAAACGAATACCAAAATCATCATAAACTTATTACCATGTACATGAATGCATGCAAGAATATCATGAGGGTGGAAACTTAAGACCTGGAATCATAGATGGGAGTTATTTTATTTTCTTCGGCTTGAGTAGAGTAGAAAAGGTATGGGTATCTCTTTTTCGTGTCCAACTTGGCTTCTAATATGGCACCTTCAAATTGTTGATTCCTCCAAAAGACCTTGACGGATACTACATCTTTGTTCCTCAACCTTTTCACCTGTCTATCCAATATCTCCACCGGGAACTCCTCATAGGTCAAGTTATCTTCCACAACACCCATAATCTCTAAGTGCACTATAGCACTTGGGTCACCAACACATCTCCTCAACATAGATACATAGAAGACTGGATCAACCATATTCATCTCCATAGGCAACTCCAATTGATATTTAACCTTACCTATCCTTATCAAAATTCTATTAGCCCCCAAAATTCTTGGGCTCCATTTGTCTTTCTTGCCCAATCGGATGACACCCTTCAAGGGGGAGACCTTTAAGTAAACCCAATCACCAGCATTAAGCTCAAGATCTCTTCTCCCCACATCAGAATAGGATTTTTTGTCTACTTTGGGCTATCTTCAACCTCCCCCTTATCAACCTCACTTTATTCAAAGTTTTAATAACCAAATCTGGGTATAACAAAGCCATCTCCCCTATATCAAAACTGTAACGACCCCAAAAAATGGCCAAAAATGTGCCTCAAAAGTATCCAAAATCATGATTTTCATATATCTAAAAATATATTAATTATTTCAAAAGTTCGACTTCATATTCTTGTTTAGAATGTCAAATTGAGTAGGGAATGAGTCTAATCCAAATTTTAGAGCAACCATATCAAAATTCAAAAATCACAAAAAATTTGATTTAGGAGGGTCAACTTTGAAGGGGCATATCTCTAGCACACAAATAACTGGGAATGACCTACCAAATTAAATTCCTTTTAATTAGATTTCCAATACACTTGGTTTCACCTCATTCTGAGTTTGGATGAAGGATTTATGCACATTGTGCAAAAAATGCAAATTCCAGTGGGGTTTTTGCGTCGCGAAATTGTTTTTGGTGCCTATTTTAATTTTTTGGTCCAAGACTTATAAGCCTTGGGCCTAAGGGTTCCCGCACTTGAAAATACATATACTTAGTCTTATTTCACCCTTATATCATCCTTAAGATTGCCTAATATCTATTTTGAGCATTCGTCGAATTAAGTTAAAAGCTAGATTTACCTGGGCTTCTCTCAAACACTTAGACTCATATTTTCCCCTTAATTCAAGTCCCAAAACTCAAGATCAATCTTAAGGATTTCTTCAAGGATTTTATTCAAGCTTCAAGTCTCCATCTCCAATCTTCACCAAGTTCATCTTCAAGCTAAGGTATATGGGTTTATTTCATGGGTTCCTTTCCCTATCATACCTAAGCCTCCTTTTACTAAATTGTATGATTTAAAGTTGATTTACAAATGGGTCTTGTTTATTATGAAATTCACTGCATACTATGTTAAAACTATGTAAAGATGTGACTGTTTTGCTATGTCTTGAGGTTTAAATCTTGGATCTAATGTTAGATTTGATAAGGGATTTTGATGTGAATGTCTTGGGGGTGTTGCAAGGTGTTGATTGATGGTTTTACAACATATTTTCTTTCATGATTTCATCTCTACATTACATGGTCTTTTACCCCCATTTCACTCCCTGAAAATGTTTGATAAAATACTCAAATGTGATTTCTTGAGGAATTAAAGATCCAAAGTATAAGATATGATATGAGTGATGTTATGATGATGAAATCAGCTTATGTATATGATTATTAGTATATGAAGTATTGCACTAGAGCATGTGAAAAATCCTATATAAAGTGTTGCATTTTAAAATACCTGATCCGCGGGGACAAGAGCCCGGGTAACCATGTTGGGGGGTTTATCTCATCAACCATATGAGGGATTTTTAATTCATCACCGTGTTGGTAAGGTGTGATTACTATCAACCATGTGAGGGTTTATACCACACAACCACCGAGGGGTTTTATACCTTGAATAACTAGCTTGGTTTCTTCTTCACATATGATATCCTATATGAGTATGATTTACTTGTACATGTTTTACTTAAGCATTCAACATATATCATATTGTTATATTATGTCTATTGCTTAATATTAAGCATTTTTACTATGGTGCCTACTTATTATTGCATTGTATCCTACATACTTAGTACATTTAAATGTACTAAAACATACTGTTGCCTATATGATATCATCATGTAGGGATTGAAGCCCAAGTTGATCATCTTTCTCCTCCACGTGGCTAGTTCGGTACTTCTAAAACTAGTTGGTGAGTCCTCCACTTTGGGGACCTTAATATTTGTTTCTCCTATTATGTATTGAACATTCCTCTTTACTTTCTATTTAGACTATGAGGGTGAGCCCGATTGCTTTGTCTTGGCCCTTGCTCTTATCTATGTAGTAGAAGTGTTGTTAGACATGCTATGTATATATAATATGAGCTTTGACTCTTGTCCCTTGATTACGATATTGTGCAAGTTTTTTCCTTAGTCCCATTGCCCCTATTTCTACTTTTTTGTATCATTTAAATGCTTCCGCGACTAATAAGGTATAATGATAAATTAAGAGGCTTATTTGGTGAACCCTCTTCTGGCTCTCCATTCATCGTGTCACGTCTAGGCCCTATTTTGGGTCTTGACAAATTTGGTATCCGAGCACTAGGTTGTTAGATCCTCGGAGTCCAACACACTATATCGATAAGAGTCTTATTCATTGTTGTGTTGTGCACCACAACTATGAGTAGGAGGCTATGAGGCATTCTAGAAAATATTTCACTTCTTCGTGATCTATGTCGTGTGATAGAGTCAGATCCCCAAGGGCTTATTGCTAACCCTTAACTATTATGTTTCAGGATATGTCTCAAGCTACTCAAGATAGTGATATATCAAATACTGAGGTTCGAAATGCTCTATGTGTAATGGCCAAAGGGGTGACAACATTAGAAACTTAACTCAATCATCAAGTGGGTGCTCCTGAGACTTCTAGTGGGGAGAGGAGAGGTAGTGAGGCCAATAGGGCCCGTAATGTGGGTAAGTTAAAAAGTCTTAAACATAGATGTATTAGTGGTGTGGCCCATAATGGTGCGTGTTCTAATTGTGGAGGGGGTCATAGAGGCTCATGCTTGAGAGGCACCAATGATTGTTTTTATTGTTGTGAGGAGGGGCATAAGAAGAAGAATTGTACTTGTAAATGCTATAAGGATAAATGAGGTGATGGTAGGATGACTAATCCCATGTGTCAAAGTTGTGGAAAGAACAACGGTGGCCCATGTCAGAGAAACACTAGTGCTTGCTTTGGATATGGTAAGGTGGGCCACAAGCTTGTGGATTGTCTATTTATTCCAAGGGGTGTGAGGATGGTCGACTTTTGGACTATGGTAGCTGTGTTGATCAAGTTCCTCAAGGAGGGGTTGAGGTGCTCGATGTTATTACTAGTAAGTTGAAGTTGTCTTGGCTTTGATATGAATGCATTGTTATGCTCAGTGTGCCACTACTTCTCCTCTATTCTTCTTGGTTGATGGTGGGGCTTCTTGTGTTCCCAAGTTGTGGTATAGATCTTTGGTGTCTATCCTTTTGTTGGGTATCTTGTTACTAGAAGGTTCATAGGTGATAGTTTGGGTTTGTATTGTATCAGGTCTTACTTTGTGGCTTGTTGGAGTTGACATGGTGGAATTCGATGTCACTATTGTAATGGAATGTTTGTATGCGTGTTGTGTCTTCATAGATGGTAAAACTCATAGAGGTAGCCCATATTCCCTAATGAGTCCATCTTTGAGTGGAAAGTTGTTAAATAGTAGCAAGGGAGGTAGGTCCATTTCATGTAATAAAGTATAATTGGATTCTAAGAGGTTGCATTTGTCATCTTGTGAGAAATGGAGGTGTTGAACCTAAGTTGTTTTGTCCATCGAATTGTTGTTTGTTGTGTATGAGGCTTTGAATGTCTTTTATGATATTTTGAACTTTGGGGTAATGTCCTTTGGTTTGACAAGTACATCAGTTATGCCTATAAGTCTCATGAGTAAGATCTCTAGTCCTTACCCTAATAGGTTTATGGTGGTTTTGGTGATAATAATGTGGTTCGTTCCCTAATGAGGTAGTGCATATGGATCATTTGAGGGTAGTATTACAAGTTTAAGGAAAAAGGTTGGGTGCTAGTAGGAGAGATGGGAATTTTGGTGGTAAGAGGTTGCCTGGTATTCGGTGATGGTATTAAGGTAGACTTTAGTAAGATAAAGGTGATTATGTGTTATCCTAGACCTTGACTTTCTTTGGTATTAGGAGCCTCTTAAGTTTAGTAAGCTATTACTAGAGACCGTAAGTAGGTTCTCTTCTAGTGTTACTCCTATGACTTAGTTGACCTTAAGTAAGATCGACATTTTGAGTAGGTTGATTTGATAGGTTCGGGAGTTGCTATTTCTTGTGTTATTCTTTGGTGCTAGTAGGATTCATGTGTATGAGGGTTGATCACTGATCCCTTCCAATCAAGGAGACCCGAAATTATTTTTAAGAAAACCTACATGGACTTTACTTATTTTAATTTAGAAATTGAATATTATGTTTCTAAAATTCTATTAATGAATGGGTAATATTTATTTGATGATTTTAATGTGATTTAAATCGTCATATAAGGATTTACTTTGAGTTTATGAAGTTATAAGTATGCATGTTCCCCTTTTTGAAATTATTTATGCATGAGAGATTACACTATAGATTTAAATATTGAATTAATTATGTTTTCACTTCAACTTCATATTATAAATGTTGATTTTTAAATGGAGTCTTAATTACCTATGTCATTTCCTCATTGTTCATAGCATATACATTCATGTACACAGATTATTTAAAAAATTATGTTATAGGTAAGCCCAACGTCATTTTATGGTATGATTTTGATAAAAGGTTGGTTATGACAATCTTTGATCACATATATATATTTGATTTTGGCTTTTTAAGCATTTTGGCTACTTGCGCCATTTTGTATATGAATGGGCTATTCCTATGCATGAGTATTATGACTATGAAATTATGATTTTGGCATTTGAACCTAACTATGAATTATTATAAATGGTGTTTGACTTCCAAGCCCAATTGTGCATTGAAATGATTTGGAAAATGACTATTGCCTCTTTGAAAGTGTGTACATACATATTATAAGTATTCTTGTGGGATGACGACTTAGCTTATTGTGTTGAGGGTCTTAGGGTAGTTTAGGCTACTTGCATAGCATGTTTCTAATGAGTGTAGAACCCATAAGGTTGTAATATGATGGGTAAGAATGGTCAATCTATTTACTCAACGACGTTGGGTTAGTCACTTCTCTAAGATTGATCTTTGGTTCGAGTTTTGTCCTCGAGTGAGGATGAGGATAGGTAATATCCTAAGTGTCATTTTTAGACTAGGAGTGAGCATTTTGAATATTGGTGGATTTGCTTAGTTGGCTTATGCTTCGGTTGTGTATATGTGTTTCATGAATAGGGTCTTAAAACCCTACCTAGATATGCTTGTGGTAGTCTCTAATAATGAGGTATTGATTTATTTAGAGCTTGTGAATTATTTAGGGGTAGTGTTTCAAGTCTTGGATAATGAGGGGATTGGTTTCTAAATATGATAGGTATAAGCTGCGGATAAGACGAAGGTTGTTAGAACTCCTTAGGGATTATGGTGTGAGTGTGCATTGGTTTTTCTGGTAAGGCTAGTGTTGTGGTTGGTGCTCTGGGTAGCCTAGTGTATGGGATAATGGTGGTAAGGAGATGCCTAGTAGAGTCCATCAATCAGCAAGATAGGGAGTTAGGTTGAAGGAGGTTGAGAATGTTAGTATAGTATTCTTTATGGTTCCAAATCTTCTTGGGTTAAGAGGACTGGATTAGGCAAGGCCTTGATTTTCGCCTAATTAGAGTTGGAAGTTTTGGGTGAGAGAATGATAGAGTGGAGGTTGTCTCCCAAGAGGAAGATGGTGGTTATGGTACCAAGTGGGTTATGTATATTTAAGATTGACAATTGAGTTGAGAATTGTGAGTCCTTATAGAGAGTAGAGGGAGGTTGGTAAGGTTTTATAAGTTTGGGGATTTGCCTATGGATGTAGATATGGTTCGTCCGGTGCTTCATGCTTCTAGGTGGATGGAATGTATTGGTAACTCTAGTGCTATATCACTCCTTGAAATTGTGGGTGATATGGAGGACAAATTGGCATAAAGGAAGGTCCCGGTAGAGGTGTTGGATGGATGAGTGGAGAAGTTGATTGATGAGGATTTGGTGTTCATTAAGGCCCTTTGGAGGATTTGTCTATTCATATATGTTTCTTGGAAAGCTGGCGCGGATATGGAGAAGCAATATCCATATCTATTACACTGTATTCAAACTTATGATGACATGCCAAGTCCTTTTTATGATTCCAAGTCTTATGTTTCAGCCCCTATGTCATTCATGTTTAAGTTGGAAAGTTTATGGTGATTTTACACTTATGTTGAGATCTTGAAAATAGTGTTTTCAATGTATTGTTGCATTCTGTTTTGGGATGATTTATTGATGATCACTCTTGTCTTATACGTCCCTTTTACATTCGGGGATGAATGCTCCCAAGGGGGAGACATTGTAACGACCCCAAAAAGTGCCCAAAAATGTGCCTCGAAAGTACCCAAAATTATGATTTCCATGTATATAAAAATTCATTCGTTATTCCAATAATTCAACTTTATAATCTTATTAAGGGGTCAAATTTAGTGGGAAATGGGTCTAACCTGAATTTTAGAGCAACCGTATCAAAATTTGAAAATAAAAAAAAATGTGATTTAGGAGGGTCAATTTTGAAGGGGCATATCTCTTAGTACATAAATAAATAGGTGGTCCATGACCTACCAAATTAAATCCCTTTGAATTAGCTTTCCAACGTATTTAGTTTCACCTCATTTCGAGTTTGGATGAAGGATTTATCCCCATTTTCGTAGAACTTATTTGTGTAGAAAATGCAGATTCGAGTGGGGGGTTTTGCGTCGCTTCTGCAATGCGCCCTTGTTGTTTTTGGTGTCTATTTTAATTTTTTCGGTCCAAGACTTATAAGTCTTAGGCCTAAGGGTTCTCACGCTTGAAAATACATTTACTTAGCCTTATTTCACCCTCATATCATCCTTAACATTTTTCAATATCCTCTCAAACACTTAGAATCATATTTCATCCTAAATTCAAGTCCCAAAACTTAAGATCAATCTTAAGAATTTCTTCATGGATTTCATTCAAGCTTCAAGTCTCCAATCTCCAATCTTCACCAAGTTCATTTTCAAGCTAAGGTATGTGGGTTTCTTTCATGGGTTCCTTTCACCATGATATCCAAGCCTCCTTTTTCGTAAATTGCATGATTTAAAGTTGATTTACAAATGGGTCTTGATTATTATGAAATTTACTGCACACTATGTTAAAGCTATGTAAAGTTGTGAATGTTTTACTATGTTTTGAGATCTAAATCTTGGATCTAATGTTGGATTTGATGAGGGGTTTTGATGTAAATGTCTTGGGGGTGTTGCAATGTGTTGGTTGATGATTTTATAATAGATTTTCTTGCATGATTTCATCTCTAAATTGCATGGTCTTTTACCCCTATTTCACACCCTTAAAGTACTTGATAGAATGTCTGGATGTAGTTTCTTGAGGAATTAAAGGTCCAAAGTATGAGATATGATATGAATGATGTTATAATGGTGAAATAAGCTTATGTATACGATTATTCCTATGTGAAGTGTTGCACTAGAGCATTTGATAAATCCTATATAAAGTGTTGCATTAGACCATACCCGATCTAGAGTGACAAGAGCCCAGGTAAACATGTTGGGGGTTTATACTCATCAACCATGAGAGGGGTTTATACTTCGTCACTATTTTGGTAAGGTGTGATTGCCATCAACCATGCGAGGGATTTATATCACACAACCACCAAGGGGTTTATACCTTGAATAACTAGCTTGGTATCTTCTTCACATATGATATCCTATATGAGCATGGTTTACTTGAGCATGTTTTACTTAAGCATCGAACATACATGTCATATTGTTATATTATATCTATTGCTTATCATTATGCATGTTGACTATGATGCCTACTTATTATTGTACTACATCTTACATACTAAATTCAAATGTACTAATGCACACTGTTGCCTACATGATATCACCATGTAGGAATTGAAGCTCAAGTTGATCATCCTTCTCCTCCACGTGACTAGTTCGGCACTACTCAAGCCAGTTGATAAGTCCTTCACTTCGGGGACCTAAGTATTTATTTCTCCTATTATGTATTGAACACTTTTTTTTACTTTCTATTTAGACTATGAGAGTGAACCCGGTTGCTTTTTCTTGGCCTTCTCTTTTAACTATGTAGTAGAGGTGTTGTTAGACATGCTATGCATCTATGATATGAGCTTTGACTCTTGTCCCTTGATTACGATATTGTGCAAGCTCTTTTCTTAGTCCTATTGCCCCTATTTCTACTCTTTTATGCCTTTGAAATGCTTCTGCAACCAATGATGTGTAATGATAAGTTAAGAGGCTTGTTTGCGGATCCCCTTCAGGCTCCCCATTCGTTGTGTCACGTCTAAGCCCTATTCTGGGTCATGACAGAAACACCCACTAATACACCTCCCTCAAGTCTCTATATATATTTTTATGGATCCGGGGTGAATAGAAATAGGATGAATCATGGGCCTCCTTCAAAATCAACTCCCTCAAGTCATCAACATTAGGCACACACAACCTACCTTGGTACCTAAGGACACTATCTCCCCCTTGGGAGAAAACCTCTACTTTGCCATCCTTTACGAAAGCCTTCAATTCTAGCAAGGTAGGGTTAAGGTCTACTTTTTTCTTAAATTCTTCAATCAAAGAGGATCTGAAACCATCAATAACCACCACACCACCATTTTTAACTTCATTCAACTTAACCCCCAACCTAGCTAACCAGTGAACTTCTCTAGCCACCTCCTTGCTACCAACCTCAATAAGAGCTAGGCTACCCATGGACACTCTACTTAGAGCATCGGCCACAATATTAGCTTTGCAGGAATGATAATGCATACTCATGTCATGATACTTAAGGAGTTGTAACCACCTTCTTTATCTCAAGTTAAGATCTTTTTGTGTGAACACATATTTGAGAATCTTGTGGTCGGTAAATACATTAACATGAACGCCATACGAATAATAACATCAAAATAGGAGTGGAGATAAGCTTATCCTTCAAAGTTTGAAAACTCTTTTGACATTCATCGATCTAAATAAATTTTGCCTTCTTTTGAGTCAACTTGATAGGAGAAAAAATAGAAGAGAAACATTAAATGCCCCATATTTGCTTAGGAATGCCCTATAATCTCAATTTCCTTGTATCTCAAAATCGGGGATATTTAAACACCTCTCCTCGTAGCTTAGAAATATCCCCTGATGCATAATTTCTTTAATATCTCACAATTCGTGTAGAATTTTACAAATCCAACTTCATATTCTTGTCAGAGGGCAAAATTGCGTGGGAGAACGAGTACATATACAAGGTATACTTGATCTATGCCAAGAAAATAATTTTTTGGTGAAACTTCTTAATAAACAGTAGCTGTCTGCGGCCAATCCGAGATGTGGACCTGGCATGGACTAGTTCAAAAATTTATGAAAAATTCTTTTTTTACTCCAGGATAATTGGGTTAGAACCTAATACCTATATATGCAAAAATCCATCATTCTTTAGCCGTTTTTAGCCCTAACAACTCACAAAAGACTCTCAAATTCCTCTCTAATCTTCATCAAATTCTCCATCCATTCTCAAGACTTTCAAGAAGTTTTGTTGGAGTTCAAGGAAACCAAGTCAAACCCCAAGTCCTCGTCAAGTCCTTCTTCAAGAAACTCCAAGATTAAGGTATGTAGGTTTCAACTATTGGGTCCTTCCACCCATGGAGCCCAATGTTTCCCTTTTTTTTTAAACATAAATTATATGTTTTCAAGATGGTTTATCTATGGTTATATCTTATTATAAATTTTGAGTATAAACCATATTGGGGTTTCATAAATGTTGTTTAACTTTGCATGTTTTGAGCAATGGAGCTATGATCTATTGTGTGAATTGATTAGAGGTATCTTGGAAGAGGGTAATATCTAGTGATGGTAGGTTGATTTTTATCAATTTTTCTCACATGTTTTCACTCTTGAGTTGCATAATTTTGAACTAACATTACACACCCGCCAAACGTTTGATAAATTGTCTTGTTTAGGATTCTTGAGTTATTGATGGTCTATTGCATGGTTTACAAGTCAAGTGACTTTATGATATTCGTTGGCTACAAAGTATGTCTTGAAATCATGAAATTATATATGGTTTACGATCCTCGATTGTTTAATTATTGAATTCTTATGTGAAGGTTTACGATAAAGCCTACTAGATGGGGTTATGAACTATGTGGTATGCCTCACCCTCTAATACAAGGCCAATTCCTACATGAAGGGGTTATGGACTATGTTGTGTGACTCACCTTTATGTGTCAATCAATGCTACTTACTATCTTATTCTCCCATGAAGGATTTATGAACTATGTGGTACCCCTCATCCTCGTGTGTGATTCGACACTTTATATTATATTATATGTGCATGTAGGGGTTATGAACTATGACATCCCTCTACTCTTATGCACTAACTATTATCTACTAGAAGGGGTTATGACCTATGTTATACCACTCACCCACTTGTATAAGGTATTTGGATGATCTAATCATGTCACCTTATTGTGTTGAACAAGCTATGCAAGAATGATTTTTTCTAGCATGTTTTACCACATGTATCGTTCATGCCTGCCATATCGATATCTTACTTATCTTTTGCTTATAGTTATGCATTTTGATCATGTTGCCTATCCTTTGTTGCATTTCATCCTACATACTTAGTACATTCAAACAAACTAACACATATTCTATACCTATATGATGTTACCATGTAGGGACCAAAGCTCTATTTGACTATCCTCCTCCACGTGGTTAGTTTGACATCTTAAAGATAAGTTTGGTAAGTCCTCAAGTTCGAGGACACTATCTACTTTTTCTTGTTATTACTAAAACTTCTTTATGTTTATATTTGACAATTATGAGGGTGAGTCCAAAAAGTGTCTTAGCCCCGCGCTATTTTACGTTTAGAGATATTGCTAGAATATTATGATGTATCTATGCTATGGGCTTGACTCCTTTTGTTTTATTATATCAAAGGATTCCCTTAGTCGCTTTATCCCTATTTTGACTCTCTTGTTGTTGTTTAATTGCTTTTGCGACCACGGATGTGTATATGATATGCTAAGAGGCTTATTTAGGGTCCCTTTGAGTTTCCCATTTATCGGGTCATATCTAGACCTTAGCTATGGGTTGTGACAAAGATAGTATCAGAGCACTAGGCTGTTAATGGTCCACGAAATTCAGTACACCGCGTCAATTAGAATCTTATTCATGGTTGTGAAATATGCCACAACTATGAGTGAGAGGATATGAGGCCTTTTAGAAAATGTTTCATTTCTTCGTGGTCTATATTGTGCATTTGTTATATGGTAAGGCTTATTCCCCCTAACGAATGTTCTTTGCTCTTATATTTGTTGATCATGCTGCTACAAAGAGGAAGGACAAAAAGAGGGGTCGTGCATCTGTGGGACAACTAGCTTACCCCGCTCCTCAAGATGGAAGGGCTACCGAAGTTAAATTTTGAAATGCTATCACCCTATTGGCCCATTCTATGGCCAACCAAATCAACCAAGGGTCCCAAGACCCTCATGCTCTCACTCCATCCTCAAGGGTAAGGGACATCACTAGGATGAATCCATCGGAGTTCTATAGGTCTAAGGTGGATAAGGATACCTAAGAGTTTCTTGATGAGGCATACATGGTGTTGAATATTATGGGGGTGACTTCAGAGGAAAAAATGGAGTTGGAAACCTACCAACTAAAAAGGATGGCTCAAATTTGGTTTGTGTAATGGAAAATGGAGAGGGAAAATTGCGATCTATTCCTTGGCAGGAGTTTAAGGTGGCATTTCTCAACTGGTTCTTCCCTCTTAAGCTAAGGGAGGCCAAAATGATAGAATTCACGAATTTGAAACAAGGGTCGATGAGTGCGAGAGAGTATGCCATCAAGTTCAACTAACTTTCTAAATATGCTCTGAGGTCTAGAATGAATAAGTTTGTGATGGGGTTATCTGATTTGGTGAATGAGGAGCGTCGTGATGATCTGTGGATAAGTGATATAGATGTGTCCTGCCTCACGACCTATGCCAAACAACTTAAGGGAGAAAACTTAGGAAGAAGAGAAGTGGAGAGTCCAAGAGGGCTCTATTTGTGGATGACGGTTCTAACAAAGTATTGAGTTTCGAGGCCAAGAATCTTCTATTGCTCCAAACAAGAGGCTTGCAATGGATGGAATGGATAGCCCAAGGTTCCAAGGTGGCAATGGTGGGATAAGTTTCCCAAAATGCCTAAAATATGAAAAGCATCATCACGGTAAATGCTTAAAGAATTCAAGTGTGTGTTATGGGTGTGGGAGAGTAGGTAATAAGCTTTTTGATTACCCTTATATTCGAAACAAGGGCAAGGAGGGTCATCCTCAAGGTCAAGTTGGTCATGTTGATCAAGAAGCCCAAGGAGGTTAGGGGTAGATGAGGTGCTCGGTGTTACTACCAGTACATTGAAGCTTTCTTTGACCTTGATGTGTATGCATTGATAGGTTTGGGTGTCACTATTCCTTTCAATATTCCTTTTGTTTCTAGAGGGCTTCATATGTGTCCTAAATTATTATGTGGACTTTTTGGTATTTACCCCATTGGTGAGTCTATTGAAAGGTCTATGTAAATTGTTCCATGGTCATGTTGCATTTAGATCTTGACTTGTGATTTTGTTAGATTAGATGTGGTGGATTTTGATATCATTCTAATTCCCTATTCCTGAAAGAGGGTATTACCTAGTGATGGTGGGTTGATTTATATAAATTTTTCTCATATGTCTTCACTCTTGAGTTGCATGATTTTGAAGTAACATTAACCGCAAAGTTTTTGATAAATTATCTTATTTAGGATTCTTGAGTTATTGATGGTTTATTACATAGTTTATAGGTCAAGTGATTTCATGATGTTTGTGAGCTACAAAGTATGTTTTGAAATCATGAAATTATCCATGGTTTTACAAGTCTTGGTTGTTTATGAATTATTGAATTCTTATGTGAAGGTTTATGTTAAAGCTTACTAGATGGGGTTATGAACTATGTGGTATGCCTCACCCTCTAGTATAAGGCCAATTTCTACATGAAGGGGTTATTAACTGTGTTGTGTGCCTCACCCTCATGTATGAATCAATGCTATTTACTATCTTATTCTTCCATGAAAGGGTTATGAACTATGTGGTATGCCTCACCCTCATATGTGATTCGACACTTTATTATATTATATGTGCATGTAGGGGTTATAAACAATCATTACCTACTAAAAGGGGTTATGACCTATGCTATACCACTCACACTCTGGTATAGGGTATTTGGATGATCTAATCATGTCACCTTATTGTGTTGAACAAGCTATGCAAAAATGATTATTTTCGAGCATGTTTTACCTCAAGCATCGTTCATGCATGCCATAATGATATCTTACTTATCCATTGCATATAATTATGCATTTTTATCATGTTACCTATCCTTTGTTGTATTCAAACGTACTAATGCATACTCTATGTCTACATGATGTTACCATGTAGGGACCGAAGCTCTATTTTACTATTCTCCTCCATGTGCCTAGTTTGATATCTTGAAGATAAGCTTGGCGAGTCCTCAAGTTTGTGGACACTATCTATTTTCTCTTGTTATTTCTAAAACTTCTTTATGTTGATATTTGACAATTATGAGGGTGAGCCTGAAAAATGCCTTGGGCCTCGCTCTATTCTAAGTTTAGAGTTGTTGTTCAAATATTACGATGTATCTATGTTATGAACTTGAATCCTTATGTTTTATGATATCAAAGGATTCCCTAAGTCCCTTTATCCTCATTTTGACTCTCTTGTTGTTGTTTAATTACTTCCGCAACTAAGGATGTGTGTATGATATGCTAAGAAGCTTGTTTTGGGTCCCTTCAGGTTCCCCACTCACTGTGTCACATCTAGACTCTAGGTTTGAGTCGTGAAAAAATCATTCACAAATCTCTGGTAGTAACCTACCAAACCCAAGAAACTCCTAATATCCGTCAGAGTCAAGGGTCTAGGCCAATTCCTTATCACCTCTATCTTCTTCGAATCTACCTTAATGCCATCACCCGATACCACATGCCCTAGAAATGCAACCTCTTTCAACCAAATTCACACTTTTCATATTTAGCAAACAATATCTCATCCCTCAAAATTTTCAACACTACCCTCAAATGATTCACATGCTCCTCTTCACTTCAGGAATAAATCAAGATATCATCAATAAAGACCATCACAAACAAATCAAGGTAGGGTTTAAAGAACTTATTCATGAGATCCATAAATATAGCTAGTGGATTAGTCAACCCAAAAGACATTACCACAAATTCAAAGTGCTCATACCTAGTCCGAAAGGCCGTCTTGAGAATGTCACACTCCCTCACTCTTACTTGGTGGTACCCAAACCAAGATAAATCTTAGAAAAGTGACTATCCCCTTGTAGTTGGTAACAAAAGTCATATGTCTTTGGTAAAGGATACTTGTTATTTATGATGACCCTGTTAGGTTGTTGTGTAATCAATGCACATTCTAGGGGAACCATTGTTTTTCTTTACAAACAGCACTAGTGCAACCCCAAGGTGACTTGCTAGGCCTTATGAAATCCTTTTCCAATAAATCTCTTAATTGATCCTTCAACTCCTTCAATTCAACAAGGGCCATATAGTAAAGGGGAATAGAAATGTGTTGTGTATCAAGAAGGAGGCCTATACCAAAGTCTATTTCCTTTTCGAGAGGAACACTTGGAAGCTCATGGGAAAGATATCAAGAAATTCATTGACCACTGGAACCGACTCAATAGGAAGTACTTTAGACTCCACATCCTTAACCCTCACAAGATGATAAAGGCAACCGTTAGAAATCAACTTTTGGGCTTTAATACAAGAAATGAACCTACCCTTAACCACTACATTATAACTTTACTACTCAAAAATGAGCTCACTAGGGAATTAGAATCTCAACCTACGGGTCCTATAATCAATGGAAGCATAATATGTAGGTAACCAATCTATCCCAAGAATAATATCAAAATCTACCATGTCAAGTTCAACGAAATCACAAGGCAAGATTTTATGCACTATGAACACGAGCCAATTTCTATAGACTCTTTCAGCAATAATGGATTCAACAACGGGCGTAGACAATTTATAAGGTTCACACACCAATTCGGGATACATGTGAAGATTTTTGGCAACAAAAGGAGTAATGAAAGAAAGAGTGGCACCCGGATCTATCTATATGCATACACATCATAGTCAAAATCCTTTAACATACCGGTGAAGCATTATGCCAAGTCTAGTGACCCTTACGGTTGAGAACGATGACGATCATCCTCATCATTCTTAGTAACCCATGGACAATGTCTCGACTTATGATCCTTTGTGCCATACTAAAAACATGCACCCGAACTATCTAAACAATCTCCCAGATATATGCAAAACCCCAATTAGAAAAATGCACAAAGTCTAGGTTATTTCAAGTCAACTACTCATGGTTCCCATAACCCCAAGTTGTAGGTGCTTAGCTACTCACGGCTAAGGTAAAATCAACAATAATGCAAATAAATGATATTGTTTAGACTCTACCCAAAGCAATGTAGAGCAAGAACACCTTCAAGTTGAAAACCACAAGCTTGGATTAATGGCAAATTAGTACAATGTGGGTTTTCAATCCCTCCAAAGTGGGTCTTCAAATTAAAAGATAAAAATCTACTCTAAACCCTAAATATGCTCCTAGAACATTTACAAGTATGTAGGTATAGAATATGCATTAGTATATGCGATATCTAAAACACCCTAAAAATTAAATAGAAAAGACAGCTGGCAGCAGATATATAGCACAGGTATGACTCGTAGGTCACCCTACGAGTGGTAATCAAGGTGGTCTCATAGTCAGCATTTGGCACTTTGGGCTTGACTATTATGATCTGCTGGTACGAATCATTGCTTTTGGCTCTCTATTTCTTGCTACAAATCCACCTGTATAAGTCATAGTGAGACCTATGACTCGTAGAATAGTCTTGAAGGGCAAACCTCCACTTAGCAGACTACTAATTTTTTGCTCACTATTCCTTGCTACGAGATCACCTTATGACTTATAGATTTGGCTACTACTCGTAGGTTGGCTCGTATGCCCTGTATTTTAGAAAACTTTGCAACTTTCTCTCAAAATCATGTCAACCTACCTTTTCTGTAATAACAACACAAAAACCCATAAAAATCATAAAAAGTCGCATTGATAACTTGCAAAATCCCTTATTTTAGGCATCAAATGTGTTGTAATTTGACAACATATCAGCACCACCTTACGCCTTTTGACGCACATAGCACTTTGACCTTGAGGACGACTATCTTTACCCTTGTTTTGAGCATGAGGATAATCAACAATCTTGTGGCCCATCTTGCCATACCAAAAGCATGCACCCATATTCCTCCAACATGTGCCACTATGATTTCTCCCATATTTTACGCACCTAGGATGGGTCGCTCCACCATTACCACTAGGCTTAGCATATAGAAGCCCACCTTCAAATTGAACCCTTCTTCTCCCTTCCTTTGAGTCCACGGGGCAATCTCTCACCTTATGCCCAGCACGGTCATAATTGAAACAACTCTCAATTCCTGCCAAACACTTCCAATGATGCTTCTTTCCGCAGCCTTGACAAATGATGAAATGGATCCTTTCCTCTTTGTACTTGAGCACCAGTAGTCTAGTAAAAGATGAATTACCCTCAAGTCTAGCTCTTTTGGTCTTTCTCTCCCTCCTCTTATCATTTGAGGTCTCAGAGGCACCCACCTATTGGTTGAGTTGAGCAGTCACAACCTTGGCCAAAAGCCATAGAGCATTACGAATCTCCATATTTGATATGTCACCATTGGGAAGTTGAGCCTCAAGTGTGAGATGGTTATCACCTTATCCACCACTCTGGATAGCTTGAGACATATTCTGAAATGTAATAGTCAGGAACAAGTAATAAGCCTTAGGGGACTTAGATCTATTGCATGACATAGATCATAAAGGAGTGAAGCATTTTTTAAAACACCTCATTGCCTCCCATTCATAGTTGTGGTGCACTTCACACCCATGAATAAGACTCTAATCAAGCGGTGTGTTGGATTTCTGAGGACCATTAATAATCTAGTGCTTTGATACCAAGCTTGTCATGACCTAAACCAAGGCCTAGTCATGACACAACGAATGAGAAGACCGAAGACAACCCAAACAAGACTCTGGATTGTAATATGTGCACATCCTTGGTTGCAAAAGCAAAATTTTACAATAATAGGAGTCAATTAATAATAAGGGGAAATTGGACTAAGGGAAGTCTTTGAGAATCATAAAATCATGAGAAAAATCAAGCTCATAGCATATACAAACATAGTATCCAACAACACCTCTACTTTAAAATGGAGCGAAGGCCAAGACATTCCCCGGGCTCACCCTCATAGTAACAAATATTCAACGTAAGAAACAAGTCTCCACATAGAAAGAAATAAGTAGACATTGTCCTTGCAATTAAGGAATCACCAAAGTCTTCTTCAAGGATCGAACTAGCTAGGTAGTGGAGGGTGATCAAAAGGAGCTCCGGTCCCTACATGGCAATATCATGTAGGTACATTTGAATGTACTAAGTATATGGGATGCAATGCAAAAAGGATATAAGTCATCACATTCGAAATACATACATATATGCAA
The DNA here is from genome assembly GCA_025642045.1 of Solanum sejunctum. Classification (NCBI taxonomy): domain Eukaryota; kingdom Viridiplantae; phylum Streptophyta; class Magnoliopsida; order Solanales; family Solanaceae; genus Solanum; species Solanum sejunctum. Next base: position 40,581 of record JAOTQJ010005648.1, read on the forward strand.
TTGATATAATCTCTATATGACTTGTATGATCAATGTTTGTAATAACACATGCATGTAAAATACTTAACTTGCAAAATATATAATACATATATGGAAGAAAACCTTAACCAACATAGACTAAGTTTGCTACTACCTGGAATCTAAGGCATGATACCTCCTTGATTAGGTGATCGAGGCATGTCACCCCCTCGATAAGGTGTGCTTTACTTGCCATGGTAAGCCATACAATGAACAATCTGAGGTATGTCACCCCTTCGATAGGGTGTGGTATAACTAGATGGATCCACTAGAAATCCATAAGAGAGAATATATATAATCCTATGGTGGCACATATTTGAGAGACTAAATACTTTACATAAGGACCCCTTGATTCGAGCCCCCATCTTAAGCCTTAATTATCGTTAAGTCTAATCCCACGAAATACTTGAAATAATCATAACTGTAATAACTTGTAAGAGACATGATAACATGACTTGAGTAGCTCATAAACATGCTTGACCTCTATTAGTGAGCCTAACTTGAACAAGAGAGTAGATAATAATCATACATGAACCCTTGCTTTAACATGAATAACTCATAAGAGGTAAAAAACTTGAAATAGGGCTTAACTTGATAATTGTAAAATCATAGATACTTTTCATGAATTCAATACATGCTTGAAAGCCCTTAATTATCATGAAGTCACTTGACTTGTAAATCATATAAACAACTTAAGTATCATGTAGTTTCATCGAACACATGGTAGGCTTATGATACTTGCTCAAAATTATACAACTCAAGAGTATAACAAGATGAGTAAAAATCAATTTTAAATCAAGCCACAAATATTATAGTAAAAACCCAATTTAGGTATTCATGAAATCCATATCGAAAGTTCATCATAGTTCATAGTTTTCAAAGCTCAAATCATGCATAATCTCAATAGACATAGATCAACTCATGGAGTAAGTTTAAAATAGGCATTCATGCATATTCAGTCAAAACTTGATAAAACCCCAACATAATTTATGTTCATATTTCATAACAAAAGATACCCATAGGTAATATAACTTGAAATCATGTAATTTTCACAAAAAGAAGGTTGGGCTCCATGGGTGAAAGGACCCTGTAGATGAAGACCCACATACCTCAAACTTAAATTTTCCTTAAAATTGAGTTGGGGGAAACTTGAAGCTTGATATGGGATCTTAAGCTCGAAAATTGAGCTTAAAATCTTTGAATTTGAATGAGAGATTTGATAAAGTCTTAGAGAGGTTTTAAAGAGGCTTTTGTGAGTTATAAGGTTGAAAAATGACTAAGTATGAAGGCTTTCACATTTATTTAGGCATGGGGCTATTACCCCAATGCCCTTGGATGAATTTAAGAAAATAGAGGAAACTTTTACAATGATCTGCACCCCTGGCGTGATGCGGACTAGACGCGGAGATAAAAATATATTGTGGCGCACCCCAGGTGCATCGTACCCTGGGCGCAAATAGCCATTGGAAATAAAAATATTAGCAAAAATAATTTTTCGCTATGGGTCTTCTAAAATCCAAATTATATGCATTTTACTCTCAATTGTACCCTCTAATCAAGAATATAAAGTCAGATTATTATAATTACGCATAGATTTTGAGATATATGGAAATTATGATTATGGAGCATTACTTAGCACATGTTGGGTATTTCATGATCCTTGGTATAGATTGGCTTCACGCATGCTATGTCTTTGTTCATTGCCAAACTCAGTCCGTCAAATTTCAATTTCTAAATGAGCCTATTATTGAGTGAAAAGGTGACTCTATTACGACGAAGGGTAAGTTTATTTTTTACTTGAAGGCCCAAAAATTAATCTCCAAGGGATGTATATACCACCTCATGCAAGTTATGTCTGATGATGTTGAGCCCCTACTTTTATGTCTGTCCCGATTGCGAGCGAGTTTCCTGATGTGTTTCCTGAGGATCTGCCTGGAGTTCGTCTTGATAGGGAGATCGAATTCAAAATTGATGTACTTCCTTACATCCAACCTATTTCTATTCTGCCATATAGAATGGCTCTTGCAGAGTTGAACGAGCAATTGAGAGTTTGTTAGAGAAAGGATTAATAAGGCTGAGTGTCTCTCCTTGGAGTGCTTCATCCTTGTTCCTGCAAAAATAGGAAGTTTCCCTTAGGTTCAGTGATGTCACATAGACAGCTTGATGACCAATAAGGTGTTAGATGGGTCGTTTTGATGGCTTGGGGCTAGAAAAGGCAATATTTTGCCTAAGGAATGTGACACAGCCAGTGAAATAGGCCTGTGTGGCTTGCCACTGACTGTGTAGAGGGTCATAGGGGTGTACAAAAGAGGAAAGGTTGGCATGAGGGGAGATTTTGGCCAAGTGTTATGCCATAGGCACCCTTCACGGGTCGTGCGAGGGTTGACGACTCGTGGCACTTGGGCAGAGGGTGGTCTAGCCATATTTTCTTCTCTAAGTGTGGTTGGACGGACCACTACATAGTCCATGTAATAGTTGGACAGACTACTACACGATCCGTGTAACACCACAAGGTCTGTGAAAGTAACCCGTCAAAGTGTCGTCGACGCTAACTTTTTCTCAAGTGTTCCAATTATAATTTTGAGCCTAAGTCTTATTTCATGGGAACTCCACACAACTTGTGGAATGCCACATGACAGGTCAAGCCTCCAGTGAGATAACACTTTGTCAATTTTTCCATCCATTCACTAATGGCATTTTTGTAAATTCTAATTACTTTAATGACCTTTTTACACTTCCAATGCTATCTTAACCTCCCCCAAAGACCTAAATTCTATTCCAAAAGACCAAACTCATTACTCTTATCTCAAATACACTCTCAAATTCTCTCAAGAGCCAAAATCAAGACCCCAATACAAATTTAAGGAAACTCAAGAACAAGTTTTGGATTCTAAGACCCACTTCCAAGCTTCCATTCTTTTCCAACTCAATTATAAGAAATCCAAGATCTAAGGTATGTGGGTTTCATTTATGGGTTCCTTTCACCCATGACTCCCAAGATTTCTTTTTACCTAAATTGTATGATTTCAAGTTGATTTACTTTTGGGTCTTACGTATGATGAATTTGACTACAGAACTATGTTGGGATTTCATAAACTTGTGACTATCTAAGCAAGTTTGAGCTATGTATCTAAGATTCATTGTGGGATTTGATGAAGGGTTTGATGTATATTGGTTAAGGGTGTTACTAAGTATTGATGAGTGATTTTACATTGAATTTTATTACATGAGTTCACTCTTGTTATGCATGATTTTACACTAGTATTACACATCTGTCAAGTGTTTGATAAAATATCCGATTATGGTTTCTTGAGGAATTAAAGGTCCAAAGCATGTCTTATGCATTGAATAACTTTATGATGATCAAAGGAATATATGTATATGCTATTCTCCTATATACTGTTAGAAATTAACCATGCCCTACTCGGGGGGTTAAGAGCTCGGGTAACCAAGCCAAGGAGCTTGTATGTTGATAATCAATCAAGGGATTTGTACCTTGATAACTGGGTTGAGGGGTTTGTACCTTAATTACCATGGTGGTAGGGTGCGATGGTATACCAACCAATCAAGGGGTTTGTACCTTTATAACCGGGTTGAAGAGTTTGTATCTCAATCACCATGGGTGGTAGGGTGCGATAATCCACCCACCAATCAAGGGGTTTGTAGCTTGATAAACTATGAACTCTATAATAATGTTCTCTTCTTGCAGACATATTATGTTCCATGTTAGCTGATTTACTCTAAGCATCATCCATGTATGCTATATTGTTATATGCTTACTCATTGCCTATGTTTATGCATTTCAATTATGTTGCTTTTCTCTTGTTGCATTGCATCCTATATACTTAGTACATTCAAATGTACTAACGCATACATGATTTCACCATGTAGGAACCAGAGCCCCACTTGAGCATCTTCCTCCACGTGGCTATTATGATTTCTCTCAAGCTAGTTGGTGAGTTATCTATTCCGAGGACAATGTGTATGATCTCATACTATATACTAAAACTGTCTTTCTCTTATACATGTATTGAATATGAGGGTGAGCTTGGTTACTTGTCTTGGCCCCCATTCCTATCTAAGTTTTAGAGGTGTTGTTGGACATGTTATGTATTGAACCTTGACTCTCTTGTTTTGAAGTTTATGTTATGAAAGTTTTCCTTTAGCCCCTTTACCCTTATTTCCAATCTAATTATGTTATTTAATTACCTCTCCGACTAATTATATGTAATGATATATTAAAAGGCTTGTTTGGGGTCCCTTCGGGTTCCCCATTCGCCGTGTCACGTCTAGGCCATGGGCTTGGATCATGACAAACTTGGTATCAAAGCACTAGGTTGTTAATGGTCCTCTGAGTCCAATACACCACACTGATTAGAGTCATATTCATGGTTGTAAAGCGCACTATGACCATGAATGAGAGGTTGTGAGGTGTTTTAGAAAATGTTTCCTTCTTCTTGATGTATGTCGTATGATAGAGTTAAGTCTCCTAAGGCTTATATCTTATTTTAATCATTTCATTTCAGAATATGTTTTAAGCTACTCAGGATGGTGATATATCAAATACAGAGATTCACAATGCTTTATAGGTATTGGCAAAAGAAGTGACAAACTTGACAACTCAATTCAATCAATAAGTGAGTAGCCTTGAGACTTCAAATGGTAAGAGGAAGTGTAGTGAGGCCAAGAGAGCCCATTTTAGAGGTAAGTTCCAAAGTCCCAAAGGTAATGGTGATGTGGTGCCTTATGCTAGGTGCCCAAGATATGATAAAGGCTATGATGTCCCTTGCTTGAGAAGTACTAGTGCTTGTTATGGTTGTAGGGAGATGGGTCATAAGGTAATAGATTCTCATAAATGCAATAAGAGTAAAAGGCCCGATGACGGGGTGACTCATCTTAGATGCCCAAAATATGGGAGGAATCATAGTAGTGCTTGTTAGACAAACATGGGTGCATGCTTTGGGTGTGGTGAGATGGGCCACAAAATTTTGGACTGTCTACATGCTCATAATAAAGTTAAAGATGACCGACAACAAAGGCAAGGTGGTCATGTTGATCAAGAGGCTCAAGGTGGCCAAGGTGGTACCCCACAACACACTAAATTTTATGCTCTTCAAGGGAGGCATAGAGGGGATGAGGCACCTGATGTTGTTACCAATATGTTGAAGTTAACTTTGGCTTTGATATGTATTCATTAATAGGTCCGGGTGTCACTATCTCTTTCATTATTCCTTTGGTTGCTAGAGGGTTTCATGTATGTTTTGGATTATTATGTGAACCTCTCTTTGGTATCTACTTCATTGCTGAGCCTATTATTGCTAGAAAGTTCATAGAGATTGTTACATGGTCATATTATACTTAGGTCTTACCTTGTGATTTTGTTAGGTTAGATATGGTGGATTGTGATGTCATACTTGGGTTGGATTAGTCATATGTATCCATTATTTGTAGGACCCGTAGAGTTAGATTTCAATTCCTTAATAAGCAATTCCTTAATAAGCCCATCCTTGGGTGGTAGTTAAGAGGTAGGTCCATTTCTTGACTTAAGGTCCAATTGATCTCTAAGGGTTGCAGTTATCATCTTGTAAGAGTTAGGGGTGTTGAACCTAAGCCATTTCTATTTAGTTGTTTTGATGATATATAAGTTCTTGATGTTCTTTTCGACATTTCGAATTTAGGGTAGTATATTTTGGTTTGATTTATGCACTGACTATGTTTGTAGGTCTCATGAATAGGGTCTTTAGTCTCTACCTTGTTATGTTTGTGGTGGTCTTTGGTGGTGATATGTTGGTTTGTTCCTAGAAGTGAGAAAGAGCTTATGAGTCTTTTGAGGATGAAGTTGGGTGAAGTAAAAATGGTGGTGTAGTGATTTTAGTGGTTCCGAATCTTCTTAGGTTGAAGAGGTCTTGTTAAGTAATGCTTTGATTCCGCCGTAATAGAGTTGGAGGTCTTAGTGAAAGATGGTATAGTAGGGGGTTTTCTCCCAAGGGAGAGATGGTGTCATTAGATGCTAAGGTAGGCCATGTGTGCTTGTGTTGATGATTGAGTTTGCTTGGAAGCCCCCCATGTGGGGTGTGTCCAGTTTGGCAAGAAAGGGAATTGAGTTTATGGGTCGTAGGTTCTTATAAAGTGTTGAGAAAGGTTGGTAAGATTGCATATGAATCAGAGTTCCCTATGAATATGGATATGGTTTATCCTGTTATTCATGCATCTAGGTTGAGAAGATGTGTTGGTAACTCTAGTGCTATAGACCTTTTTGAGGTTGTGGGTATTATGGAGGATGAGTTGGCTTGGGTGAAAGTCCCGATGGAGATCTTGGATGGATAGGTAGGAAGGTTGCTTAATAAGGATGTAGTGCTCGTCAATGTCCTTTGAGAGAATTGTCAAGTTGAAAATGCCACATGGGAGGCCGAGGCGAACATGCAAAAGTGATATCCCTATCTCTTCCACTCTACTCAAGCCTAAGGTACTAATTAAGTTTCCTTATATGATTTCAAGTCTTAAGTTTCAGCCCTTATGTTATTCCCATGCATTCATGTTTATGTTGACAAATTTTATGATGATTTTGATATTCATGTTGAGACTTTTTGAATATCATGTTTAAGTACATTTGATGCATCCATGCTAGGCTAAAATTTTCATGGTTACTTTCCTTGTGTACGTTTCTTTGACATTCGGGGTGAATGTTCCAAGGGGAGAGATATTGTGATACCCCGTGACTCCAAGATCTTATGTATTCATATTTCAAGCCTTCATTTGTTTAGGTGTAGAGTGTATTAGGGTCATGGGAGACTCCTAGTACTTGGATAAGTTCAAGACTTTCCTACGAGTTGAGTTTTGGGCGTTGGTTCGTCTAAGGGTCAACTTTAAACGAGCATAACTTCTAGCACACTTGAAATTGGGTGGACCATGACATGTCAAATGAAATCCCTTTGAGATATCTTTCTAATTCACTTGGTTTCACCTTATTTTGAATTTGGATAAATGAGTACTGACCATTTTCGTGAGACCCTCCATGCAGTGATGTCCCACGGACAGCTTGACGACCAGGGAGGTATTGGACAGGCTGTTTGGATGGCTGAAGGCTAGAAAAGGCCTTTTTTGGCCTAAGAAATTTTACATGGCCAGTGGCATAGGCCTTGTAGCTTGCCACATACCGTGTGGAGGGTCGTGGGGGTGTGCAAGTGAGGCAAGGTTATGAGGGGAGATTTTGGCCAAGTTTGGTGCCACAGGCACCCTTGACAGGCTGTGTGAGGGATAACAGCTCATGGCACTTATGCGTGGGGTGTCCAGACCATATTTTCTTCTCTAATTGTGGTTGGATGGACCACTTCACTGTCCATGAAAGTGGCCCGTCAAAGTGACGTCGACACTAACTTTTTCTCAAGTGTTCCAATTGCCAGTTTTAGCCTAAGATGTGTCATAGAAGCTGCACACGACTATTCAAGCCTCCAATAAGGCAACATTTTGCCAATTTTTCCATCCATTCACTAATGGCTTTTTCATAAATTCTAATTACTCTAATGACCTTTTTACACTTTCAATGTTATATTAACCTCCCCAAAAGACCTAAACCCTATTGTAAAAGATCAAACTCATTACTCTCATCTCAAATACACTCTCAAATTCTCTCAAGAGCCTCCACCAAGACCCCAATACAAATTCAAGGAAACTCAAGAACAAGTTTTGGATTCCAAGACCCACTTCAAGCTCCCATTGTTTCCAAACTCAATTCCAAGATATTCAAGATCTAAGGTATGTGAATTTCATTCATGAGTTCCTTTCATCTATGAAGCCCAAGCTTTCTTTTTACCAAAATTTCATGATTTCAAGTTGATTTACTTATGGGTCTTACATATTATGATTTTTAACTATAGAACTATGTTGGGATTTCATAAAGTTATGACTATCTAAGCATGTTTGAGCTATGAATCTAAAATCCATTGTGGGATTTTATAAAGGCTTTTGATGTATATTGCTTGAGGGTGTTACCAAGTATTGATGGGTGGTTTTAATTTTATTGCATGATTTCACTTACTTTTTGCATCATCTTACACTAGCACTACACACCGGCCAAGTGTTGATAGTATGTTCGGTTATGGTTTCTTGAGGAATTAAAGATCCAGAGCATGTCTTATGAGTTAAATGACTTTACGATGATGAAAAGAATGTATGTATATTCTATTCTCCTATATAGTGTTGGAAATTAACCATGCCCTACTTGGGGGGTTAAGAGCCCGGGTAACCATGTCGAGGGGTTTGTAGCTTGATAACCAATCAAGGAGTTTGTACCTTGATAACTGAGTTGAAGGATTTGTACCTCAATCACCATGGGTAGTAAGGTGTGATGGTCCACCAACCAATCAAGGAGTTTGTACCTTGATAAATAGGTTGAGGGATTTGTACCTCAATCACCATGGGTGGTAGGTGCGATGATCCACCAACCAAACAAGGGGTTTGTCGCTTGATAAACTATGAAAACTATAATATAGTATCTTCTTGCACATGTATTATGTTCTATGTAAGCATGATTTACTCTAAGCATTATCCATGCATGCCATACTATTATATGCTTACTTATTGCCTTTGTTTATGCATTTTGATTATGTTGTTTATCTCTTGTTGCATTACATCCTACATACTTAGTATACTCAAATATACTAATGCATAATTTATGCCTACATGATGTCACTATGTAGGAACCGGAGCTCCGCTTGAGCATCTTCCTCCTCGTGGCTATTATGATTTCTCTCAAGCTTGTTGGTGAGTCCTCCATTCCGGGAACAATGTCTATGATCATGCTATGTACTAAAACTATTTTTCTCTTATGTATGTACTAACTATGAGGGTGAGCCCAGTTGCTTGTCTTGGCCTCCGCTCCTATCTATGTTTTAGAGGTGTTGTTGGACATGTTATGTATTGAGCTTTGACTCTATTGTTTTGAATTTTATGTTATGAAAGTTTCCCTTTAGCCCCTTTCCCCTTATTTCTAATCTAATTATGTTATTTAATTGCTTCTGCAACCAATGATGTGTAATGATATGTTAAGAGGCTTGTTTGGGGTCCCATTAGGGTCCCTATTCGCCGTGTCGCGTCTCAATCCTAGGCTTAGGTCATTCTAGCATACCTGGCTTGGATTATGATATGGATGTTATGAGAGTCTATCTTTATAGTTTTTATTCTTTTAGTATCTGAGTTTAAGTAAGTCTTTCATATGGAATTTCCTGACATGGCTCTTGATAGAGATATAAATTTCTGCATTGATTTAGAGTTCGACACTCTCCCCATCACTTCCCCTCCTTATCATATAGCTTCAACATAGTTGAGGGATAGAAGGTTCAGATCTAAGAATTTCTTGATAAAGGTTTCATCCATCCTAGAACTTCACAGTAGGGGTGTTTTAGTCTTGTATGAAAAGAAAAAAGGTGAAGTATGAGAATGTGCATAGTCTATCAATAGTTGAATTAAGGACACCATTCAAATCTCGTTACCCATATTGATGATCTCTCTAACCAGTTGCAAGGTGCATTGGTGTTTTAAAAAATTGATCTTATGTATGGTTATCACTTGTTAAGATTAGGCCAGAGGATATTCTTAAAACTACTTTTGGAATTTGATATATGCTTTGTGAATTCTTGGTGATATCTTTTTTTTTTTTACTAATTCTCCCACGACCTTTACAAGTTTTATTAATTTAGTGTTTAAGTCATTCCTTGATTCATTTGTAATTTTATTTATTGAAGAATTTTTGTTTATTCAATGAGCAAGCAAAAGCATGCAGACCATTTTCACGCTGTGTAAGGTGTCCTGAAGAAACAAAATTTGTATGCAAAATTCTGTAAGCGTAAATTCTGATTGTCATCTATTGCCTTTGAGGGGATTTTTTTCAAAGAAAAGGGTGATAGTAGATTCCCAAAGGATTAAAGCAATTAAGAATTGAATTCAGCTAGCTCAATTACTGAGGTGAGAAGCTTTGTGGGGCTTGCTAACTACTATCGACAATTTGTGAAACACTTTGCTTTTATTGCTGCCCATTTGGCAAGGTTGGCATAAAATGATATATCATTTGAGTGGACTAATAAGTGTGAGGAGAGCTTCCAAAAGCTTAAGACTCTTTTGACTACAGTGTCAATCCTAACGTTGCCACTGTAAGGTAAGATTTAATTGTTTATTATAATGCCTCACGTATAGGTTTGGGTGTTCTATTAATACAAGATAAAAATATTATAGACTATGTTTCAAGATAGTTAAAAGTTCATGAGAAGAACTACCCATCACATAACTTGAAGTTGGTAGTGATGGTGTTTGCACTAAAAATCTGGTGACATTATCTTTATGGGGCTAAATGTGATGTATGCATGGACCACACCAGTCTACAATATGTGTTCACTCAAGAAAACTTATTTGAGAGGCAGTATTGGATGAAATTACTTAAAGAATATGATGTTACCATACAATACCACTTAGGTAAGGCAAATGTAATAGTAGATGCATTGAGAAGGAAACCAATAAGTATAAGTATTCTAGCCTAGTTGTGTTCGGCTAAATGACCTTTGGCTTGAGAGATTCAATAGATGTTGATTAAATTTATAAGCTAGGCATCTTAGATAAAGGTGGGATATTGACCAGTATTGAGTTGTATCCCACTTTCATTAAGGTGATTGAGGCCAAGAAATTTCAAGATATGGCATTGAAAAAGATTAGACAGAAGGAAGTGTTTGGCAAGGCATAAGATGTGGCTTTGGATACGAGCGAAGTGCTTAATTTAAACGAAGAATTTATATTCCCCGAGTAGATGGTATAATTGATAGGATACTATCAGAAGCTCATAGTTCATGGAATTTTATTCATTCTGGGGTGACCAAGATGTATCAAGACTTGAGATGATTATATTGGTAGCCTAGTATGAAGAAAAACGTAGACGAATTTATGGTCTAGTGTTAGAAATTTCAAAATGTTAAATACAAGCACCAAATGCCAGCAACCTAGCTTTAGAGAATTTTTATTCCTAAATTGAAGGGGGAGAGGACAACTATGGATCTTGTTGTGGGTCACCCTAAGACCTTAGGGAAGTTTGATTCCATTTGGGTTGTGGTTAACAGGATAACAAAGTCAGACCACTTCATTCCATTTAGAGCATTTTGTAATGCTCAACACTTGGAAAATATCTATGTGAAAGAAATATAAAATATCATAGAGTTCCCCTCTCTGCCATCTAAAACTGTGATACTCATTGAAATCTATGTTTTGGGTAAAGTTACATGACGAGTTGGGCACACAACTCACTTTCAACACCGCTTTTCATCAACTAGGTGGTGGGGAATACATGTTGAGGGCATGTTACTTTTACTTTGGTCGTCAATTGGACAAGTTCCTACTATAATATGAGTTTTCTAATAATGATAGCTATCACTTCAGCAAAAATATGACTCATTTTGAAGCCCTTTATGGTAGAGAATGTAGCTTACTAATAGGGTTGATTTATGGCTAAAGATGTTAAGCCCTTAGGGGTTGATTTGGTAACGGATGCTCAGGATAAGGTAAGGAGCATCCCATCAAAGCTTCTAGTATCCTAGAGTTGACAAAAAGAGTATGTGAATCTCAAGGTTGGAGAAATAATATTTCAGGCTAGTAAGAAAGTTCTTGTAAAAGTGTCATCCCCTTGAAGGGTGTTATGAGATTCAATAAGAAGGGCAAATTCAGTCCTTGCTATATTGGCCTATTCAAGATCCTAGAAGATGTAGGGCCAGTGTCTTATATATTGACTCTAATACTTAGTTTGGCAGTGCCTATCTAGTAATCCATATGTCTATGTTGGAAAGGTGCCATGGGGATGGGTACTACATCATAAGATTTAGTGTTTCTAGATAAGAATCTCCAATATGATGAAAAGATGGTTGCAATTCTTGATCAGGATGTCCAAATGTTGTGACCAAAGAGATTGTTTGTGAATATCTAATGAAAACATCATCCTGTTAAGGAACCAACGCTTTTGATCAACTGGTTGGTGGGCAGTCAGAGCGAATTACCCAAGTGTTGGAATACATGTTGAGGGCATGTTAGTTTGACTTTGGTCGTCAATTGGACAAGTTCCTACTATAATATGAGTTTTCTAATAATGATAGCTATCACTTCAGCATAAATATGACTCATTTTGAAGCCCTTTATGGTAGAGAATGTAGCTTACTAATAGGGATGATTTATGGCTACAGATGTTAAGCCCTTAGGGGTTGATTTGGTAACGGATGCTCAGGATAAGGTAAGGAGCATCCCATCAAAGCTTCTAGTAACCCAGAGTTAACAAAAAAAGTATATGAATCTCAAGGTTAAAGATATAATGTTTCAGGCTAGTGAAAAAGTTCTTGTAAAAGTGCCATCCCCTTGAAGGGTGTTATGAGATTCAATAAGAAGGGCAAACTCAGTCCTTACTATATTAGCCTATTCAAGATCCTAGAAAATGTAGGGCTAGTGTCTTATATATTGGCTCTAATACTTAGTTTGCCAGTGCCTATCTAGTAATCCATGTGTTTATGTTCGAAAGGTGACATGAGGATGGGGACTACATCATTAAGTGAGATGTAGTATTTTTAAACAAGAATCTCCAATATGATGAAGAGATGGTTTTAATTCTTGATCGGGATGTTCAAATATTGTGACTAAAGAGATTAAGTCTATGAATAACTAACAAAAACATCATCTTGTTAAGGAAGCAATGTGGGAGACCGAAAAGGATATGTGAGAGAAGTACCCTCAATTGTTCGTCGATACAAGTACTACTCTATTCTTGATTTTCACCAATTTGATCAAATGGGAATGAGTGATGGTTAATTTGGTACCTATTGTAATGACTTGACCCCATCATTATGGGTAGGTTAATAAGAAAGAAAATTTATCCAAAAATCTTGAGTAGTGAGTTGAAAATTTTAAGCCTAGGCCAACTTTGGATGAAGTCTAGATCATAGGAGGTCTAGGGCAATTTAATGATAGGTTGAGGAATAAATTGTGAGTTTAATAATTTAGTTGATAGCCAAGATGATAAGGATCTTGTACGACTGGCAATTGATTTTGGGTAAGTACAACTCCCGAGATTGACTTGGTTCAAAAGATATTTTTTGAAAAATCACAGTTTGAGTAGCTGTTGTAAATGGGAGGTTGGGACACGAGTTACAAACTCTCTGACTCCATCCAACCTGCCATGACAAGATTATTCTCACTATGGCCGTGCCGCCATATCAGAATAAGTGGCTGCCATCATGGGATAATCACGAATTTTAAGTTAGAAAAGTTTCAAATTCATTTTTATTTCTCTCTCTTTGTCTTTGAGAGTCTAAAATCAACCTAAGGCTATTTCTCTTTAGTTTTTCACCAGTTTCATCATTAAAGGTAAGTTAATCATTTTTTTATCTTGAAATTTGATTCATAGACCTCAAATTCCAAGGAAAATCACTATAAGGAAGGATTTTGATGTGCAGTTAATGGTTGGTAAAAGGCATAGTTGGAGAAAAAGGTGATCAAGGATTAGAATTTTTATATAATTTGAGTAAATTAGGTCGTTATGTTAATTATATATTTTTTTGATTTTTTATAGATCAAGAATGAATTAGGAGTTTGGAAAGGGGAAAACTCAAGTTCTATAGACTCAAGGTTTAATTCGATATAGGTGATAATTTAATATTTTTATTTGTGTGATATATGCCTTTTAACTACTTCATGGTACTTCTTGCATGTATGCGAAAGAGGGAATAATGATATAAAGCTAAATGATGATTTCTCATAATTAAATTGCAGGTAATAAACCTATTACTTGAATTTGACATGTCATGAATTTTTCACTATAGTTGTGATTCTGCTTATTCTTGTGTTTGTGGAGCGGATGTTACATTCTGACATATTATTGAATTGGGTGTGATGTTCCTACATATCTTTGGACTGGGTATAACACTCTGACACATTATTGAATTGGATTTTAGTTTAGACACATCTTTGGATCCGGTGTCATGCATTTTTCGATGTAACAACTTATTTGGGTTTGGGTCCCTTGAAAGAGCTATTGTTGAATTTGCATTGAGATTGATGATCACATATTCCTATATCGAATTGGAATCTTGGACTTGTGTTTTTCAATATATACATGTCTACTGTGGTTTAATTGCTTGTAATATAACTTGCTTATTAGAACAGTCACATGGTCCTACCACTAAACTGGTGTTATTTGTACTAATACTGCACTTGTTATTATTTTTATTGAGTATAGAGCATCTTCAGACAATTGTAGAAAGACCTCAGCTAGACGATTGTTGATTTTAGAATTCCAGGATGAGCTAACACCTTTCAGGTTGCCATAGATTATTCCACTATCTTAGTACTTAGTATTTCAGACTTAGAGATACACTTATTTAATTGTTTAGTTTTCAGGATTGCGTCCCCTTGTGTTAGACTTGTAGTAAGGGTTTTGGTACAATGACTTTTAGTTTCTGGGGATTATTTGTTATTTGATTAGATTGTTGTTGAGTTTATGGAATTCAACTTGTTTGCTTATTTAAAATTGTTTTCATAACTTTAAATTGCCTAAATTTTGCTAGTTCAGTTAGTTATGTTAAATTATTATTTTTTTCATCGATAATTTAGTGTAAGTGCCGCTCACGGCCCATTTAAAGTCGTGACAATATCATTTAGGGATACAAAAGAAAATTACCTTTGGCAATGATCCCAAGTTCCAAATCAAAGGTGACAAATTTTATTGAAAAATTGCAAATTAAAAGGATCATTCGCCCTTGTAAAATCCAAATGCAAATGATTAGGGTGAATCTGCCAATAAAACTGTAATAATGAGTCTCAGAAAGACATTAGAAAATGTCAAAGGGATCAAATAAACAAAAGATTTATCCCACGTATCATGAGAATATCACAAGTCATAGGATACTAGACTTTGAGATAGGATTTTAATAATATTTGCTTCGTACATTCAATTATAGAATATTGTATTTTCTTTTAAAAGAAAATAATAGACTTTTTCTTGGTATGATAATGTTCCTGTACAATCAAAACGGACTATCGACATTACAAGGATATTTAAAGTACAGAAATTTAATTGTTCAATAAAACCATTTATAGATTCCAATTTAAATCTAATATGAGTTTTAAACATCTCTTCATAATAAAAGTGGTATAAATATAATGAGTATTAGATGTTGGAGCTTGTGTCAACACAAGCCCAATATATGTTATTTTTATTTTAATTTATATAGTACAAATAGAATTTAGCGATCGAAACAAATTTTTATATATTTTTAAAAATATTTGAAATTGTCATATTGTGATTTATAATAATATTTATGTTATTTCTAATTATATCCTACTCTCTATTCCAATTTATTCAGCTCCTATGAAATTTTGGGAGGCAACCAAATTTTATATATGGTTTTTAAATTGTCAGTTGTTGTAATTTATATTACTTTTTATGTAATTTCTTAATAAAAATATGTTACTTTTCTTTTCTCAATTTATATGGTATTGATAAAATTTTGAATCAACTAAATTTTTATATATTTTAATTTATTAATTACTATAATTTATGATACTTTTACATAGTTAATTCTTA
>JAOTQJ010005659.1:0-18489 GCA_025642045.1 Solanum sejunctum
TTTTATAGCGGAATTACTTAATCTAACTCTTTATACTAATTATATACTTTGCTGCCAATGCTTGATCTTAAAGTTTGGTAGGGGCTTGTGTTAGTAAAAGTTGGAACCATCTCTAATATTGACAACAAATCTAAGGATAATTCTATTTTAAAAGTATTGCAAGGACAAAATGGCAAGTCCATCGAATCAAAATTGATCTAAAGATCACATGTACTTTTGATAATTGATGTTATCAAGTTAGTTTAAATCTCCAACAATGACCGAAGATATCAAGCAACAAACTCAAAATTGATTGAGTTTGTCAGAAGAAGATGGGAATGGCTTTAATCTTCGTATAAAAGAATGTAGTCATTTCACTTTGATCATTCTGGTTCTTGAAAGAGAGAGAGAGTCATAACCATGACAAACGTATATGTCAATATGATTTCTATTTTTGTCCATCATCAAGTATCTATAAAGGCATACGTATTTGTTTGACCATGTGAAGGTCAATATTTTAGAGTTTTTGTGTTATGACCCAAGCCTAAGTCCTAACCTAACATGGTGAATGAAATCCCCGAAGGAACCTCAAACTAACCCTTAGCATGCATACAAGCATTCAAGGTAGATCAAAGAAATACATATGCAAAAACACATACACAACATGAGTCATAACATAGGATAGATCATACAGAAGAGTGTACAAGTATGAATCTGAAGTACATACATATGTTCAAACCATGCCACTAGACTATAACATGATATGGGTGCTTAGACATACCCTGACTCATCCTCAATAGTAAAGAAAGATCATCTCTAATACATGATAAAGCATAAGAGATAAAGTAATAGGCTTTGTCCTCAAAGTTGGAGGACTCCCCCAATCAGGATCGTGGAAATATCTTGATCTAGTTACGAAGATGAACAAAGGTATCACCTGCTCCTGCATTGTGATATAATGCAAGCATAAGGTATGCATTAGTACTTTTGAATGGACAAAATATGCAGACATGAAATGAAATAAAGTCATAAAAAACTTGTATTAGATATGTTAGATGAACAAGGGCATATATATATATATAAAGGATAGTTATAACAATATGCCATAAGATACCATGATGCATGAATGTCATAATACATAAACATATATAGAGATGATCGTAACCAACATAACGTGAGACATAACCCCACATAGGTGGTAATATAACCTTACATAGTGAGTCCAAGAGTAGCAAACATAACCACACATAGTGAGTCCAAGATACCCACATAACCTCACATAGTGAGTCTAAAAGTATCCACATAAGCTCCTATACAGAGTCCATGAGTAATTAACATAACCTCACATATAGTCGTAGTAGCTTAAAATCATTTTCATAACCTCACATGGTGAGTAGCAAACATTTTCATAACCCCATATGGTGGGTAGCAAAATATTTTTATAAGCCCACTTGTTGGGTAAAATCATTTCCATAACCCCACTTGGTGGGTGATAGTACAAAATCCTCAATCTCATGTGGTACTAAGTCATCATCCATGGGATATATAGTATATATACATGCTTAGGATCATACACCATTTCAATTCGTTTTTATGTATACTTGGGCTTAAAAGCCAAACCATAGTGTAAACTATGGTTGAATAGGAATAGTTCATTCATACTTGTATATGATGGTGTATACACACCCATAAATGCTTAAAGCCATTTCTTAGTCATAATAGGATTCATAATCAAGTTATAATCATATTCATATAGAAATCATGTTCACGTCCATAATTGAAACCATTTTCTTAACTAAGACCTCAAGGAGAAGCCTTGCGCATGAATGTACTTGTATGAGGAATCGGATGTAAAGCTTGGATACTTTAAATTCATACTTAAAACATGAAACTAAGATATAATCATGAAGAAATCATAAAGAAATCAACATTCAGACCATAATTGAAACTATCCGTGCATGGAAATCTCATGTAAACTATATAAGTCAATGTACTGAGAAGCAATTCATGCTTAAATTATCATTTAAGAAGAACCCCTAACATAATTTTAACAATTTTAAACGAAATCATGAAAATCAATCTTGAATCTCACTTACAGTTCATGAAAATTGAAGAATAGAAGTTGGCTTTCATGATCGAAAAGGAATAATTAATGAAACCACACATACCTTGCTTGAATTAGAGAGTTTGATATAACATAGACTTGAACTTGAAAACACACTTGAGCTTTTAGCTTGAATCTTCAAGGTCTAGGCTTGAATCGAGTTTAGAGACTTAGATTTTAGGAATTAGGCATTGGACTTGAAATGAAGTGCAAGAAAATGACAAAGGGTTGATTTAGGGGTATTAAGGAGTGAATAAAAGTCCTAAAATACCAAGGAGTATGGCCAAATAAAAATACCAAAAAGACACCACTTAAAACAAGCCTAAAGTGCTGCCAGGTGTTTTTCATAGAACCCCCTGTGGGTCGTGATGTGCACCATGAGCCGTACAGGGGTGTGTGGTGGGTCACATGAACCAAATACTAGGGGGCTTTGTGAAATCCATGCTGCATGAGACACACCATGGCTTGTGGCATGCACCACGAGCAATGGTGTTCACTGTAGTGGGCACACCTCCTTACCTCCCCTAAAAGACACAAAATAGGCCCATTAAGGACCAAGGCTCCCTCCACGGTACCCTTCATGGTTTGTGGAGTGTACTATAGTCCATGGAGGGCTGCTTGGAGATCACCATAGACCGAAATCTTTTTGAAACCTAATTTTATACATCATCTCCCCCTTGAGAACATCCATCCTCAAATGAGCTAGAACATGGCTTGAAAGGCATAAATTGAACATGAAACAACCTAATCATGAATGTACAATACATAATGAACATTTCAAACAGTGAAATCATTAAATCCATGCTAAAATAACATTCAGATTAGTGGCATGCATATGTATGTATGTCATGACATGAAGACATAGAAATGGAGAAATGCAGACCATTTGAATAAGAAGAACCTCATACCTTAGGCTTGGTAGAATGTAATAGGTAGCAATATCGCTTCATTATATCTGATTTCGCTTCCCATGAAGCACTCTCAACATGTTGGTACCTCTAAAGAACTTTAATCGAAGCAATGTCCTTACGTGAAACCTTTTCACTTGCCTATCCAAAATCTTAACTAGCACTTCTTCATAGGTCAAGTTTTCCTCAACATCAACACTTTCTAAGGCACAATCCTACTAGGATCACCAACCAACTTCCTCAACATAAAATTGGGTAAATAGAAATCATGTTCGAAGGAAAGTCCAATCTATAGCCACATTGTCAATGTGCTCAACAATCTCATAAGGGCCTATTTATCGAGGACTCGTTCGAAGGAAAGTCCAATCTATAGCTACATTGTCAATGTGCTCAACAATCTTATAAGGGCCTACATATCGAGGACTCAACTTACACTTTTTACCAAAACTACATCACACCATTCATGGGTGAAATCTTCACTTACAACCACTCACCGACATGGAATTCAAGATCCTTTTTTCTAATATCCAAATAGGAATTTTGATGACTTTTAGCCATTTTCAACCTTTCCTGAATCAACTTAACCTCTTCTATAGACTCCAATACCAAATATGGGCCAATCAATGTCATCTCACCTATTTTAAACCATTCTATTGGGGATCTACAACTACTGTACAAATTCTCAAATGTGCCATCCTGATGCTAGTATGATAATTATTATTGTAGGTGAAATAATAAGCGGTAGATGATTATCTCAATTTTCTTTGAATTCTAACACACAAACCCTCAACATGTATTCCAAATTTTGAATTATCATCTCGGCTTGTCCATCGATTTGAGGATGGAAATTTATACTCAACTTTACCTTAGTACCAAGCCCTTTTTGAAACAGTCTCCAAAAGCAAGAAGTAAATTGGGTACCATAATCCAATATAATAGACATAGGCATAATGTGCAATCTAACCAACTCCCAAATATATAACTTGGCATAATTTTTTGCATTCAAAGTAGTCTTCACTGGTAAGAAAATGAGAAGACTTGGTCATCCTATCTATAATAACTCAAACAGATCGAATTGTTTTTGAGTATGGGGCTAACCAATCACAAAGTCCATATTAGCATCCTCTCATTTCTAAGTAGAAATCTCAATATCTTGGGCTAAACCACTGGCCCTTGGTGTTCCACCTTTACTTGTTGACAATTAGGGTACTCCAGTACAAACTTAGCTATGTCTTTCTTCATGGCATTCCTCCAATACACATATCTCAAGTCCTGATACATCTTGGTGGATCTCGAATCTATAGAATAAGGAAAGTTGTAGGCCTCTCTCAAAATCTCCTCTCTAAGACCATCGATGTCCAGAATACACAACTGACCTTGATACCAAAGTACACCATCTCCACTCTTAGGAGAAAACCTCTATCTTCATTTTGACAATCAGCTCATTCAACTCAACCAATAACAGATCAATGTCTTATTTTGTTTTGACATCAACAACCACAGAGGGCTTATGCCTATTTTGAACATGAATGCCACCATCATTAGAATAAGCTAATCTAACACCCAATCTAGCCAACCAGTGAACATCCTCCACCAACTCCTTCTTGGTCTCATCCACATAAACCACATTACCCATAGATAGTCTACTAAGGGTATCAGCTACAATATTGCCTTGTCGGGATGATATTGCATACTCATGTCATAGTCTTTGAGAAGTTCCAACCATCTTCGATGCATCAAGTTTAGATCCCTTTGGGTGAACAGATATTACAAGATCTTGTGATTGGTGAATACATCAACATAGACCCTGTAAAGATAATGTCACCAAATCTTTAAAGTAAACACCATAGCCGCTAATTCAAGATCATGAGTCAGATAATTTTGTTCATGAACCTTCAACTATATAGATGCATATGCTATCATATTGTCATATTGCATGAGCACACACCCCAAACCAATCCGAGAAGCATTAAAATATACCACAAATCCATCTAAGCCATCTATTAGTGTCAAAATAGGAGCCGAGGTAAGTCGATCCTTCAAGGTCAGAAACGTTTTCTGACACTCATCTATCTGTATTAACTTAGCCTTATTTTGAGTCAATTAGTCAATGGTGAAGCAATGGGTAAACCCTTCAAACAAACCTTTGATAATAGATATCTAAGCCAAGAAAACTCTAAATATCTCAAGGAATCAACAGTCTAGGCCAATGTTTCACTGCTTCAGTATTCCTAGGATCAACCTTAATACCATTACAAGGTACCATATGACCAAGAAAGGCTACTTCATGTAACTTTAACTTATATTTATTGAACTTGGAAAATAATTGTTAGTCCCTCAAAAACTGAGGAACCAACCTCAAATGATCTATATGCTCTTTTCACTATATCACAGGAGTAGTCAAAGGAAGTACGACAGGTCCAAGCAGGAATAAATTGACTAACAAGTAGGGCATACAACAATGGATCAATTCATTCAACAAGATCTGTTCGGAAGAGTTCACTTCGGGAATAAATCAGAATGTTATCAATGAAGATAACTACAAAAGCATCAAGGAATGGTTTGAACACCAAATGTATGAGATTTGTAAATGTCATAGGAGTATTAGACAACCCAAAGGATATTACCATAAACTCAAAGTGCCCATACCTAGTTTGAAAAGTTGTCTTTGGAATATCACATTCCCTTATCCTCAACTGATGATAACTGGAATAAAGATTAATCTTGGAGAAATAAGTAGCACCTTATCACTGGTCAAACAAATTATCAATCCTTGGCAACGGATACTTGTTCTTTATATTCACCTTGTTCAGTTGCTGATAATCAATACACATTCAAAGTGACCCATCCTTTTTCCTATCAAATAACACAGGAGCACACTTTCCAACAAGTCCTTCAATTAATTCTTCAACTCTTTTAATTCAGCCAGTGCCATATAATAAGGAGGAATGAAAATAGGTTGAGTTTGAGAAAGAAGATCTATGCCAAAGTCTACTTCCTTTTCAAGAGGACTACCTGGCAAACCTTAGAGAAAGACATTTGAAAACTCAGTAACCGCAGGAACTAACTCAAAAGTAGGGGATTCGAACTCAATATCTTGAATCCTAACTATATAATAAATGCACCCACTAGAAACCATTTTTTGGGCTTTGAGGTAACAGATAAATCAAAATTTAAATGTGGACTCACAACCTACTCACTCAAGAATAGGCTTATTTGAAAACTGAATTTGACCATTCGGGTCCTACATTCTATAGAGGTATAAGAAGTATGCAACCAATCCATCTCGAGAATGATATTAAAATTAAGCATCTCAAGTTAAACAAGATCACATGGATGGACTTAATGCAAGACTAAAATAGGACAACCCTGATAGACTCTACAGGCTACAATAGACTCACCCATAGGAGTGTAACTAAGAATGGCTCCATTAAGATTTTAGGATTCAAACCAAACTTAATAGCCAAGAAAGGAGTAACAAAACCCAAACTTGCACTTGGATCAAGCAAACCATAAGCATCAAAATTAAGGACTTTCAACATACCAGTCACCACATCTGGAGTCTCCTTCACCTCCTATCTAGTATGAAAAACATAGAACCTATTGTTTGAGGAGCACCACCTTGTTGAGCCTTTGGTTGGCCTTGACCACCCAAAACCACTTTACCTTGAGGATGGTACCCTTGGCCTTTCTTTAGCACATAAGGGTAGTCAGCAAGTTTGTGGCCCAATATACCACAACCAAAATAAGCATATGAGTCTCTCAAGCATCTACTCGAGTAGCTTCTCCCACATTGTCCATATTTAGGATAGGCTAGCCCACCTTCACCTTGTGCTTTGAGGAAAGGCACTCAATCATTATCAACCCTTAAATTTGTACCTTATCCATGTTGAAAGCAGTTATTACCACCACCACTTCTAGAGTTAGAGAACTCACCATCGAATATGGCTCTCTTAGAATACCTTATTCTCCTCTCCTTTAGTTTCTCCCCTTCAATTTGTTCAGCATAGTCATGAGTGTCATGATCCAAGCCTAGGGCCTAGACATAACACAACAAATGGAAACTCGAAGGGATCCCAAATAATTCACTTAGCAATCATTCACATATCTTTGGTCGTCGAAGCAAAATAAACAACAACAAGAGATATAAGTAAGGGAAATAGGACTAAGGGAAGTCTTGATATCTATAAAGTATAAAAGAGTCAAAGCTCAAATCATAAGTACATCAATTGTTCCAACAACACCTCTAACATAGATTGGAGCGGGGACCAAGACACTTTTCAAGCTCACCCTCATCGTATCAAGTGTTCAACATAAAGAGATATTAAATAGTAAGAGTAGCATAGCTAATGTCCCCGGACTTAAGGACTCACCAAAGCTTATCTTCGAAAATGCCAAAACTAGCCACGTGGAGAATGATCGAGAGGAGCTCCAATTCCTACGTGGTAACAACATGTAGGCATAGAGTATGCGTTAGTACATTTAAATATACTAAGTATGTAGGATGCAATGCAACAAGACATAAGGCAACATAGTCAAAATGCATAGTCATAAGCAATGGATAAGTATAATATCAATATGGTATACATGATCAACGCTTATAGTAAAACATGCTTGTAAATCATATAACTTGCAAATATATATTATATGTGTGGGAAGAGACCATAATCATAAACCAAGCAAGCTATTACTTGGAATCCAAGGCATGTAACCCTCTTGGAAGGTGATTGAGGTATCTACCCCTCAACATGGTAGTATAGGCATGTTACCCCATGACAAGGTGGCCAAGGTATCTATCCCTCAATATGGTAGTACAGGAATGTCACCCCTGGATAAGGTGGTTAAGGTATCTACCCCTCAACATGCTAGTATGGGCATGTCACCCCACCCCCCTCCAACAAGGTGGTTGAGGCATGTCACTCCCTCAACAAGGTGATTGGGATTGTCAACATCCCTCCCCCACACACACACAACAAGATGTGGTACCCTTGCAACACTATAGATACTTTTCATGAATTCAATATATACATATAATCCCTAAATCATAATAAAGTCACTTGACTTATAAACCATGTAATAGACCATCAATGTGAGAATCCTTGTCAAGATATTTTATAAAATACTTGGTGGATGTGTAATGCCAGTTCAAAATCATGCAATTCAAGAGTGAAATAATATGAGAAATTTCAATGTAAATCAACCCACCAACACATAGTAAAGCTGAAATGCCCCAAAAGTGCTCGAAAATGTCCATAATCATAATTTTCATATATGTCAAAATTCATGTCGTGATATCAAAAATCCGAATTCATATTCTTGATCAAGGGATAAAATTTAGTGAAGAATGGGTATAACCCAGATTTTAGAGCAACCGTAGCAAAATTTTATTTTCTAAAAATTTTAATTTTCAAAAGTAGTGCATGTTAGATCCATGATGCGAAGCCATCGTGAAGTAGTGCATTTTGTTGTCAATCTTTCTTATTTAGGAATAAGGCTTTGAGATTTTGGGCCTAATCCTTCCTATGCGTGGAAATAGCTATACTTAGTCATTTTTTTGACCTCATATCATTCAAGACATTCCCCATAACCCTCTCTAACATTTAGCCAAATATTTCATCTAAATTCAAGTGTCCCAAACTCATCTCTGGATCTCAAGAAATTCATTCAAGCTTCAAGTTCTCATTCAAATCATCATCAAAGTTATCCCAAAGTTGAGGTATCTAGGTTTCATCCTTTGGGTCCTTTCACCTATAGTGCCCAACCTTCCTTTTTATGTAAATTGTTGTTTTCAAGATGAATTATTTATGAGTATCCCTTACTATGAATTTGATTATAAACTATGTTGGGATTTCATGAAATATAGACTGTTTAATCATGTTTTGAGCTATGAATCTATGACCTATTATGAAATTTGATGAGGGGTTTTAATGTATCTTGTATAAGGATGTTACCAAGTGTTGGTGGGTTGATTTACCTTAAGGTTTTTCACATGATTTCCCTTTTTAATTGCATGATTTTAAACTAGAATTGCACATCCGAGTGTTTGATAAAATGTTCAGTTAAGAGTTCTTGAGTTATTGATGATCTATTGCATAGCCTATGAGTCAAGTGACTTTATGATGATAAAAGTAATGTATTTATGTGATGAATTCATGAAAAGTATCTATACTGTTGCAATTTGACCACACCATGTTGAGGGGTATATACGTTGACCACTTTGATGTGGGGTGTTATGCCCATCTACCATGCTGATGGGCTATATACCTTGGCCACTTTAATGGGAGGTGACATGCTCATCTACCATAATGAGTGGTATATACTTTAACCACTATGATGGGGGCTGACATGCCCATCTACCAATTGAGGGGTATACACCTCAATCACCTTCCAAGGGGGTGACATTCCTTGGATTCCAAGTACTAGTTTGCTTGGTCTATGATGATGGTCTCTTCTTGCGCATGTATTATGTTCTATACAAGCATGTTTTACTTAAAACATTGATCATGCATATCATATTATTATCATACTATCCATTGTCTATGTTTGTGCATTTTGCCTATGTTACCTATCTCTTGTTGTATTGCATCCTACATACTTAGTACATCAAATATACTAATGCATACTCTATACCTACATAATGTTACCATGTAGGAACCGGAGTTTCTCATGATCATCCTCCATGTGGCTGGTTGTGACATCTTGAAGATAAGATTTGGTGAGTCCTCAAGTCCGAGGACACTAGCTATGCTACTCTTGCTTACATTATTTCCTTAAGTTGAACTCTTGCTACTTTGAGGGTGAGCCCATAAAATGTGTTAGCTCCTGCTCAAGTCTATGATTAGAGGTATTGTTGGACAAGTGATGTAATTATGCTATGTTCTTGACTCTTGTTTGTTTATAGTTATCTAAAACTTCCCTTATCCTATTTATCCCTATTTTTACTCTCTTATTGTTGTTTAATTGCTTCACCAAGTATGTGCAAATGATATTCTAAGAGACTTATTTAGGGACCTTTAAGGTTCCCATTCATCGTGTCATATCTAGGCCCTAGGCTTGGGTTGTGACAAATTTGGTATTAGAGAACCAGGTTGTTAATGGTCCTCTAAATCCAACACACCATGTTGATTAGAGGCTTGTTCATGGTTGTGAAGTGCACTATAACTATAAGTAAGAGGCTATGAGGAATTTTAGGAAATGTTTCCCTTCTTCATGGTCTATGCCATGCTATAGAAGTTAAGGTAAGGCTTTTCCCTAATGAGTGCTCTTTATTGTGCTAGATCATGCATATTCCAAGAGAAGAAGAGCTCGTTTACCAGAAGAACAATTAGCTGATGAAGAGTTCTGAAATGTTATTACCATGCTAGCTCATGCCATGACTAATCCAATCAACCAAGGGGCCCAAGCCCTCATGCTCCTACTTTGGCCTCAAGGGCAAGGGATTTTACTCGAATGAACCCACCAGAGATCTATGGGTCTAAAGTGGATGAGGATCCTCAAGAATTTATTGATGAGGTGTACAAAGTGTTGTCTATTATGGGGATTAACTCAGATGAGAAAGCAGAGTTGCCGGTCTACCAACTCAAAGGGGTGGCCCAAATATGATTTACTTAATGGAAAGTAGAGAAGGGGAACAACAATGAGGTCCTTTAGAAGGAGTTTAAGGTGGCATTTCTCAATTGGTTTTTCCTTTTTGACCTAAGGGAGGCCAAAATGATGGACTTCATGAATATAAAGCAAGGGACGATGAGTGTGAGAGAGTATGCCCTCAAGTTCAATCAACTCTCCAAATATGCTCCATAATTGGTGGTTGAGCCAAGGTCTAAGATGAACAAGTTTGTGATGGGTGTGTCCGACTTGGTAAATAAAGAATGTCGTGCCACTATGTTGATAGGTGATATGGACTTGTCCTGCCTATGATTTATGCTGAATAATTAGAAAGGGAAAGTTGAGAAAGAGGAGAATGGGTGAGGCCATGAAGGCCCATTTTAAAGGTAGATTCCAAAGTCCCAAGGGTGGACGATTTCATTAAGGCCAAGGGTCTTCCAATACTCCTAATAGAAGGTTTGCTAATGACAACGCAAGGGTCCAAGGTGGTGGTGGTGTGGTTCCTAATTCTATGTGGCCAAGATATGGTAGAGGTCACAATGACCCATGTTTGAAGGATATTAATGCTTGTTATGGGTCTAATGAAGTGGGTCATAAGGTGATGGATTGTCCTCATAATCAATACAAGGGTAGAGATGGTCATCCATAAGGCCAAGATATAAATATCAATCCTACGGAAAGAGGAGACCAATAAGGTGGTGCCCCAATACATAATCGGTTATATGCTCTTCAAGGGAGAGAAGGGGTAGATGAGATGCCCGATATCATCACTGGTATGTTAAAAGTCTTTGATTTTAATATGTATTCATTGATATACCCAGGTGTCACTCTTTCTTTTATTATACCTTTTGCTGCCAAAAAGTTTTATGTTAAACTCAAATTATTGTGTGATCCATATGAGGTGTCTACTCTGGTTGGTGCATCTATTGTTACTAAAAGGGTCTATAGAAATTGTCTCATATTCATTTTGCATAAAATATTGCCTTGTGATTTTGTTAAGTTGGATATGGTGGATTTTGATGTCATTCTTTGGATGGATTAGTTGCATGAATATTATGTCTCTATTGATTGTAGAACCCATAGGTTCAAAATTCAATTTTCTAATGAACCTGTCCTTGAGTGGGAGAGTCATAAAGTGGTGGTCAAGGGTAAATTCATTTCTTGCATTAAAGCCCAAAAGTCCTTTCTAATAGGTGTCTCTATAATCTTGTGAGGGTTAAGGATGTTGATTCCAAAGTCCTTTCTATAGAGTCAGTCCCAGTGGTGAATGAGTTTCTTGATGTCTTTCCTAATAAGCTTCCTAGTGTTCCTACCAAAAGGCAAATAGATTTTGGTATGGACCTCCTTCCTGATACTCAATCCATTTCTATTCTCCCTTACCGTATGGCGCTAATGGAGTTAAAGAAGTTAAAGGAGCAATTGAGGGATTTGTTGAAGGGTTTTATTAGGTCTACCCAATCACTTTGGAGTGCACTGGTATTATTTGGGAAAAAGAAAGATGATTCCCTTATAATGTGCACTTTTTATAACTTAATAGGATCACCATAAAGAATAAGTACCCTCTACCAAGGATTGATGATACTTTTGACCAACTTCAATGGGTTAATCACTTCTCTAAGATTAATCTTTGGTTCGGGTATCACCAAATGAAGGTGAGGTAGTGTGACCTTCCAAAGACGGCCTGCCGAACTTGGTATAGGCACTTTGAGTTTGTGGTTATGTCTTCGGATTGACTAATGCACCGGCTATCTTCATGGATCTTATGAATAGAGTCTTTAAACCCTACCTTGGCATGTTTGTGGTAGTTTTTATTGATGATATCTTGATCTATTCCCATAGTGAAGAGGAGCATATCGATCACTTGAGGGTGGTGTTACAAATCTTAAGGGAGGAGAAGGTGTATGCCAAATATGAAAAATGTGAGTTTTAGTTTGAAAGAGGTTGCGTTTATATGTCATGTGATGTCGAGTGATGGTATTAAGGTGGATCTTGAAAAGACAGAGGTGATTAGGAATTGGCCTAGACCTAACTCCTTCGAACATTAGGAGTTTTTTAGGTTTAGCAGGTTACTACCAGAGGTTTTTTAGTGGTTCCTCTTCTACTGCTTCTCCCATGACTAAGTTGACCCAAAAGAAGGCAAAATTTGTATGGATCGACGAGTGTGAAAAGAGCTTCTGATAGACTTGTCATTGCTCCTATCTTCTCTATACTAGAAGGGTCGGAAGAGTTTGTTGGGTATTGTGATGCCTCAAAATTGGTTTGGGTTGTGTTTTGATGCAAAATGGTAAGGATCAAGCTTATGCTTCTAGGAAACTTAAGGTGCATGAAAACAATTATCCTACACATGACCTTGAATTGGACGCTGTGGTATTTTCTTTGAAAATTTGGCATCATTACTTGTATGGGGTTCATGTTGATGCGTTTTTCGATCATAAGAGTCTCCAATATGTGTTCATTTAAAAAGATCTCAACTTGAGACAATGAAGGTGGTTAGACTTCCTTAAATTTTATGATATGAGTGTGCATTATCACCCCGATAAGGCTAATATTGTGGCCAATACTTTAAGTAGTGAGTCTATGGGTAGTCTATCTCATGTTGATGGAGGTCCATCGGTTGGCTAGATTTGGGGTTAGGTTGGAAGAGGTTGATAATGGTGGTATAGTGGTTGTTGATGGTTTTAAATCTTCATTGATTGAGGAGGTAAAGGAAAAGCATGATATGGACCCTACCTAATTAGAGTTGAAGGCCTTGATGAGAGATGCTAAGGTGGAGGTATTCTCCCAAGGGGAGATGGTGCCCTTAGGTACCAATGTAGATTATGTGTGCCTAGTGTTGATGACTTGAGAAAGAAGATTTTAGATGAGGCTCATGGTTCTTCCTATTCTATTCACTAGGGTTCTACAAAGATGTGTAGAGATTTAAGGGAAGTGTATTAGTGAGGTGGTACGAAGAGAGATATTGCTAAGTTTGTATCCGATTGTCATGTTTTCCAATAAGTTAGAACCAAGCATCAAAGGTCGGGTGGCCTAGCCCAAAATATAGAGATTCCTATTTGGAAGTGGGAGGAAATTAACATGGATTTTGTTGTTGGGTTGCCTAAGATTAGAAGGTATTTTGATTCTATTTGGGTTGTGGTTGATAGTATTTGGGTTGTGGTTGATAGAATGACAAAGTCAGATTATTTCCTACCAGTCAAAACTACTTATGGTGCCGAAGATTATGCTAGATTGTACATTCACGAGCTGGTTAGATTGCATGGGGTGCCTTTATTTATCATATCGGATTATGGTGCTCAATTCATTGCTCACTTTTGGAGGTCTCCCTAAAGAGGTCTTGGTACTAAGGTAAAGCTTAGTACGACCTTTCACCCTCAAATGAAAAAAGAACTATCCAAACTCTTGAGGATATGCTTAGGGCTTGTGTTTTGGAGTTTAAGGGTAATTGGGATAAACACCTTCCACTCATTTGAGTTTCCTTAAAACAATAGCTATCATTCAAGTATTAGTATGGCTCCTTTTGAGGCTCTCTATGGTACACGTTGTAGATCCCCGGTTGGATGGTTTGAGGTAGGGAAGATGGCTTTGTTAGGACCGAACTTGGTTAAGGAGTCCATGGAGAAGATGAGGTTAATAAGGGACTAGTTGAAAATAGCCCAAAATAGACAAAAGTCCTATAATAATGTGAGGAGAAGGGATCTTGAATTTAAGGTTGGTTTTTGGGTCTATGTGAAGGGTGTAGTTCATTTTGGTAAGAAGGGTAAATTAAGTCTAAGATTTTTGGGTCCTTATAGAGTGTTAAGGATGATTAGTATGGTGGCCTATGAGTTGGAGTTGTCCAATGACATGAATATGATTCATCTGGTCTTCCATGTATCTATATGAAGGAAGTGTCTGGGTGACCCAAGTGCTATTGTGCCTTTAGATATTGTGGGTGTTGTTGAAGATAATTTGACTTATGAAGAAGTCCCAGTAGAAATTTTGGAAAGACAAGTGAAGAGGTTGAGGAATAAGGATGTAGCTTCCATTAAGATCCTTTCGAGAAACCAACAATTTGAAAGTGCCACATAGGAAGTCGAGGCAAACATGCAAAAGCGACATCCCTATCTCTTCAATTCTACTCAATCCTAAAGTACTAATTTAAGTACCTTATATCCTTTCAAGTCTTAAGTTTCAGTCTATATGTCATTTGCATTCATTCATGTTTATGTAGACAAGATTATGGTGATTTTGACACTTATGTTGAGATTTTTGAAATAATGTTTAAGTGCATTATTATGTTGGGCAGAAATTATCTTGGTTACTTCTCTTATGTATATCTCTTTGAAATTTGGAGACGAATGTTCCCAAGGGGGAGATATTAAAATGCCCCAAAAAGTGCTCGAAAATTCCTATAATCATAGTTTCAATAAATCTCAAAATCGATGCATGATATCGAAAATCTGACTTTATATTTTTTATAAGGGGGCAAAATTGAGTGGAAGATGGGTATAACCCTATTTTAGAGTAACCGCAGCAAAATTTTATTTTCCAAAAATTTTAATATTCGGAAGCAGTGCGCGTTGGCTCCGCGATGCAGAGACATTGCGGAGCAGTGTATTTTATTATGATTTTTTCTTATTTAGGCCTAAGGCTTTGGGGTCTTGGGTCTTAGCCTTCTTATGCATAAACACACCTATACTTAGATAATTTTCAACCCCATATTATTCAAGACATTTTCCAAAACCCTCTCTAACACTTAGCCAAATATTTCATCCAAATTCAAGTATCACAAACTAATCTCCGTATCTCAAGAAATTCATTTAAGCTACAAGTTCTCATCCAAATCATCATTAAAGGAATCCCCAAAGTTGAGGTATGTGGGTGTCCATCATTGGGTCCTTTCACCCGTGGTGCCTAACCTTCCTTTTTATGTAAATTACATGTTTTCAAGTTGAATTATCTATGGGTATCTCTTACTATAAATTTGATTATAAACTATGTTAGAGGTTTTATGAAATATGGACTATTTTATCATGTTTTGAGCTATGAATCCATAATCTATTATAAAATTTGATGAGGGATTTCCATGTATCTTGCATGAGGGTGTTACCAAGTGTTGTGGGCCAATTTACCTTAATTTCTCACGTGATTTCGCTCTTGAATTGCATGATTTTAAACTAGAATTACACACCCGCCAAGTATTTGATAAAATATCTGGTTAAGGGTTCTTGATCTATTGATGATCTATTGCATGGCCTATGAGTCAAGTGACTTTATGATGATGAAAGTAATGTATATATGTGATGAATTCATGAAAAGTATCTATAGTGTTGCAAGTTGACCATACCATGTTGAGAGGTATATACCTTGACCACTTTGATGGGGGGTGTTATGCCCATCTACCATGTTGAGGGGTATATACCTTGACCACTTTGATGGGTGGTGCTATGCCCATCTACCATGTTGAGGGCTATATACCTTGGCCACTTTGATGGGAGGTGACATGCCCATCTACCATATTGAGGGGTATATACATTGACCATTATGACGGGGGTGACATGCCCATCTACCAATTAAGAGGTATATATCTCAATTACCTTCCAAGGGGGTGACATGCCTTGGATTCCAAGTACTAGTTTGCTTAGTCTATGATGATGGTATCCTCCTACACATGTAATATGTTCTATACAAGCATATTTTACTTCAAGCATTGATCATGCATGTCATATTGTTATTATACTATCCATTTCCTATTTTTATGCATTTTGCCTATGTTGCCTATCTCTTATAGCATTACATCCTACATACTTAGTACATTTACGTACTAACAAATAGTCTGTACCTACATGATATTACCATGTAGGAACCGAAGCTCCTTACGATAATCCTCCATGTGGCTAGTTGTGACATCTTGAAGATAAGCTTTGGTGAGTCCTCAAGTCCGGGGCCACTAGCTATGCTACTCTTGCTTATGTTATTTCCTTAAGTTGAACTCTTGCTACTATGAGGGTAAGCCCGAAAAGTGTCTTGGCCCCTGCTCAAATCTATGATTAGAGGTGTTGTGGGACAAGTGATGTAATTGTACTATGTTCTTGACTCTTGTTTGTTTATAGTTATCTAAAACTTTCCTTAGTCCCTTTATCCCTATTTTTACTCTCTTATTGTTGTTTAATTGCTTCCGCAACCAAGGATGTGTAAATTATATGTTAAGAGGCTTATTTGGAGACCCTTCAAGTTCTCATTCATCATGTCACATCTAAGCCCTAGGCGTGGGTCATGAGAATAACTCTCAGGTAAGATACCTTGAATTCCATTATCAAATCTCATAATAGATCGTTGTTTCATAGCTCTAAACAAACATAATCTCAATAGACAAAATCAATTCATAGTATAAGTTTGAAATAGACAAACATGCATATTCAATCAATATTTCATAAAATCCCAACATAATTTGTAATCAAAATCCATTATAAAAGATACCCATAGAAGATACACCTTGAAAACATGCAATTTTCATAAAAAGGAGAGTTGGCTCCACGATGAAAGGACCCAATGGGTGAAACCCATATACCTTTAAAAAATTAGGTTTCCTTGATATAGACTTGAAAGAGACTTCCTTGAATAGAGTTTTTGAGGACCAGAATTAAACTTGGGCCAAAAAGAAAAACCAATAAAATAATAAACTGGTTCGCATCAAGTCCGCGACGTGGACCCATCAAGCAAACAACTCCAATACTGATTTGCGCCCTTGGCATGTCGCAGCCAGGGCACGGTGGCTACTGAAAATCAAATTTGTGCGACAATTATTTTGTACTATAGGTTCTCTAAAATTGGGGTTATACCCATTTCCCACTCAATTTTATCACCTGATCACGAATATGAAATTGAATTTTTAATATCACGCGTGGAATTCGAGATATATGAAAATTATGATTATGGGCATTTTCGAAGCACATTTTTGAGGTATTTTTGGGGCGTTTCAATATCTCTTCCATGGGAATATTTATCCCCAAATGTCAAAGAAACGTATATAAAAGAAGTAATCATGAAGATTTCAGCCAAACATGAATGCAACAAATACGTTTAAACATCACTTTCAAAAATCTCAACATGAGTGTCAAAAATCACCATGAACTTGTTAACATAAGCATGAATGCATGCAAAATGACATAAGGCCTGAAACATAAGACTTGAATTCACATAAGGGACTTAAATTAGTACCTTCGAATTGAGTAGAGTGCAAGAGATATGGATATTGCTTTCACATGGCCGCTTCGGCTTTCCATGTGGCGCTTTCAACTTGTTGCTTCCTCCAAAGGATCATGACGGAAGCTACATCTTTGTTTCTCAACTTCTTCACTTGTCTATCCAAAATCTCAACTAGGACCTCCTCATAAGTCAAATTATCTTCTACAATACACACAACATCCTAGGGCACAATAGCACTTGGCTCACCCACACACTTTCCCAACATAGACACATAGAAGACCGGATGAACCATATTCATCTCCATAGGCAACTCTAACTCATATGCAACCTTACCGATCCTGCTCAAAACTCTATAAAGACCCATAAATCTCGGGCTTAACTTTACCTTCTTGCCAAATCATACAATACCCTTCATGGGTGAGACTTTCAAGTAAACCCAATCATCAATCTTAAAATCAAGATCTTTTCTCCTCACATCAGAGTAGGACTTTTGTCTACTTTGGGATGTTATCAATCTCTCCCTAATCAACCTCACCTTCTCCAAGGCTTCCATGACTAAATCCGAACCTAGCAAAGTCATTTCCCCCACTTTAAACCACCTAACTGGGGATCTACAACCCTACCATAAGGACTTTCAAAAGGAGTCATACCAATGCTTGAGTGGTAGCTATTGTTGTAAGCAAATTCAATGAGTGGAAGATATTC
>JAOTQJ010005700.1:0-18484 GCA_025642045.1 Solanum sejunctum
ATTTCTACCTCTTGGCATGAATTAGTTACATTGGGTCAACGTCTTATGTTTGAAAAGTTCCTTTTCCTTCATAATTTAGGTCCAAAGATACCTTATGTTCAGTCCTTGGTACCTTTATAAAAATGGTATTTATACCTTGACTCTTGGTATGTAAAACCCGGAAGTTGTTAAAAATGTGAAATAGTTGAGTATGTTAAAAGAAGGTATTTTATTGGATGGCGCAAATGCCCGTAACGTTCGATGAAAAGCCTAAATGAGAACTATGTTCATTACTTGCCATAATTTTGCTATGTTAGTTCCATCCATAACTTTTGAATCTTTAAAAATTCATGAATAATGTTCGTTGACCGAAAGTTAATTAGTTGGAAAGCTACGCTTTTATTGTTCCGAAATCACTTTAAAATTTGTTTTGAAGCATGTTAGTAATGTGTGTGATGAGAAAGTTAGCAAGTTCCTTGAAATCACTTTTATGTGTGAAGTTGAGCAGTTTTGACAAATTTCATAAACGAATAACTTCTTGATTTCAAAGATGAACAATTTATATATTACTAAGGCTTTGAAACTAGTTTTTGTGCATGTGATTCTCATGACTCTAATGGTGCCATTTTTGGTTTCGCTCACCAGTTCCTGGGCCGGTTATTATCGTGCTTATGTATAACTATATGTGTATATATATATATATATTCCGAAATGGGTTGGATACGATGGGTTGGTTTGCCCATGGGACGACTTTGCTTAGTTTGGAGGCATAAGGAGCTGGGCTTGGGATATGTTGGCATCATGACGTGTGGGTGCTTGGCCACTTTGCCCAGGTCCATATGAGCGTGTGGCCCCTTCGCCACGGTTCACTTATATAATGGGCATGATGACCTTTATGCATGATGATATGTGAGTGCCTGGCCCCTTCGCCTCAGCTCTCCTATCCTATGATGTAAGTGCATGGCCCTTTCGTCTCGGATCACCTATGTTACATTTGGGATTTGTGTTGGAGATTTTGGTGATTTGAAACTTCTAGTGTTATGCAGTAGTATAGCGCGAGTTTGGAGGTCTTCATCATTTCCATCCGATATGCATTATTTTGATATTTTAAATAAAGAAATATTTTGATGTTTTCATAAAGGTTTGACTTATATATTCTATTTGGATTATTACTCTCACTTACATGTCGTACTTTCTGCTTTACATATTTAGTACATTTTTTGTACTAGCCCCCTTCCTTCGAAGAGGCTGCGTTCATGCCCGCAGGTATCGACATACAGGTTAGAGAACAACCTGCCTATGATCTCTGTCTGCCGTTGATGTGCTCCTTTTGCATCAGGAGCAGATCTTTTGGTATATACTTATATACGTATTTTTCTGTATTTTTTATTTGTATATATTTGAGGGTATGATAGGGACCTGTCCCGTCCTCTGACCCAATTTGTGTGTTTAGAGGTCTGTCGATACATGTGGGTGTGGGAACTGTGTTGGTATGACTTTGTTTCTATGATGTGTTTGTTGGGCGATTCTGCCGCAGCGGTGACCTTGTCGGCTCGCATATATATGTATAGTGATGTTTGTTGTTTGCTGGGTTCTCTATTTGCAGGTGTTGTTAGCTAGTAAAACATAATAAACTCTGCCAAAATTTCAAGAAATTTCTTAGCCATTATAATTGGTTCTGGTTTAGTGTTTGTCTGGGTGCCCAATCGGCACTAATCACGACCCCTGTGTTGGGTCGTGACAGATCATATATTATATTAGGGTTTCATGAAAGTGTTATTGAAAACACATGTTTACTCATTTTAAGTCTATACCATGAGATGACTTGCCTATTATGATTATGCATGTTTTAAGCTATAGAACTATGATCTCTCTTGATATCTGATGAAGTGTTTTGATGTATCTTGCATGAGGGTATTACCAAGTGCTGGTAGGTGGATTTACTTCAAGTTTTCTTGCATGATTTCACTTTTGAATTACATGGTTTTACATCAGCATTGTACACCCACCAAGTGTTTGATAAAATGTCCGGTCTAGGGTTCTTGATCTATTGATGATCCATTGTATGACTATGACTTGTATACTTTATGATGGCGAAAGAAGGTTATACATATGTGTTGATTTCATGAAATGTATCTATAGTGTGGTGAGTTGACCATAACCAATTGATAGGTTGATACCTCAATCACTATGAATGGAAGGATATGACAATTAGCAACCAATTGAGGGGTTGATACCTCAATCACCTCGGATAGAGGTGGTATGCTATCAACTAATTGAGGGTTGATACCTCAATCACTTCGGATGGGGGTTGGTCATGCCCATCAACCAAATGAGGGGTTGATTCCTAAATCACTTCCAAGGTGTGGTCTACCTTAGATTCCAAGTACTAAATTGCTTGGTTTATGATGATGGTCTTTTCCTACATATGTAATATGTTCTATATAAGGATGTCTTACTTCAAGCATCATTCATGCATACCATATTACTATTATGTTCATTCAATGTCTATTTATGCATTTCAATTATGTTGCTTATCCCTAGTTACATTGCATCCTACATACTCAGTACATTCAAATTTACTATCGTATACTCTATGCTTACATGATTTTATGTAAGTACCAAAGCTCCACTTTATCCTTCTCCTCCTCCACGTGGCTAGTACGATTATTTTCAAAGCAAGTTGGTGAGTCCTCAACTCCGTGGACATACTTCTCTTGATTTATGCTATGTATTGACTCTTCTTATGTTGGAAACTTATGATTATGAGGGTGAGCCCAGAGATTGTCTTAGCCCCCACTCCTATCAATGTATTAGACTTGTTGTCGGAACCTTATGACATGTTAACATTACGCTATTGGCTTGTTATGTTTCTATGGTATCAAGGATGTCCCTTAGCCCCATATTCCCTTTTTACTATCTCATATTGTTGTTTTATTGCTTCTGCGATTAAGGATATGTAATAATATGCTAAGAAGCTTGTTTGGGGTCCCTTCGGATTCCCCATTCGCCATGTCACATCATCAATACAATATTAAATTCAAGTAAACCCATAAGTAAAATCCACATGCAAATCACAATATTGATTACCCATCTTAATTCACAATTTAAAGGGACAATGCATATTGAAATATTCATAATAATAATGTAATTCAACATTTTAGGGCTTATATAGACTTAAAATAAAGAATAAAGCATATCCCATACTTCAATTGATTTTAATAAACCATAATATTGAAAACCCATATTTAATGTAAGCTAAAATCCCATGAAATTGAGTAAAAAGGGTGTTGGGACTTGTTGGTGGAAAGGGACCAAGAATCAAATCCACATACCTTGACCCAATAAAGAAGTTTCAAGAGAAATTTGAAGAAGAATTGAATTGCCCTGATTCCCAAGTTTGAATCCACAAGAGTTCTTTGGAATAGATTCCAGAGTGACTTGAGAGAATTAGTCTTGAATGAGGGTTTAGAATTAATGTAGGAGAGGTTTAGAATGTAAAAGGGGGTTTAAAGGTCTTAAAAAGCCTTAAGGATAGGTCAAAATATCAAAAGTATCAAAATGAAAATGCCCCTTTGATTTTCCATGAAACTTCTCACGCCAGCTTCATGGGTCGTTAAGCCCTTTAGGGATCGTGAAGGTCTAGCGCAGACAGATTTTATGAAAAAGGCATAAATTCTTCATCCAAACTTCAAACGAAGTGAAATCAAATGCGTTGGAAAGCTAATTCAAATAGATTTAATTTGATAGGTCATGGGCCACCTAGTTCATTTTGTGCTAAGAGATATGACCATTTAAATTTGACCATTCAATCGGTACTTGCGAAAAACCTTGCCAAGGAAAATCCTTTAAACTTGGGTTGATATAGGAGGCCCATGATGTCCTTAAACAATATAAATAAGCTTGAATTGAAGGCTTTAAAGTGAACTTATCTTGAACTTGAAGATCCCGTACTTAGAAAAAACATCACTCCAAAAGTCATATGGGAGGTTACACGGCCTGTGAAGTTCCACATGGACCATGAGAGTGGCCGCGCCACCTTATTTGGTCCTAAAACTGTGGGATTTCAAGCCAGGGCCACCACCCGACCCCTTCACATGGTCCATGAAGTATTACATAGACTGTGAGGGTGTAAACATGGTATGCCTTAGCCAAAATCACCACTTTCAAGCTCCAACATCAAATATTGAGGCCAAGTGTCACCTCACTGGAGGCCACACGGTCTGTGTGACCTCACACGGACCGTGAGGTCTCCCTTAAAGTGTCACCTTGGTCCAAAAACTCCTGAAATTAAAATTTTTAAGCTCCAATGAAGTCGTACAATATCCAGGTCCTTACACATCTCCCCCTTAGGAACATTCGTCCTCGAATATGCAAGAACAAGGCTTGAAAGCCATGACTTAGAACACAAAAAATCCAAACATGAGATAGAATGCATAACTTATCATTTGAAAATCATAAAGTCATTAAAATATGAGAATGTATCCAAATCATTTCAAATATCATAAAATAAATTATTTTTGTGAACATGTATGCATGTCATGTCATGAAAGTCAAGAGTGAAAGAATTAGAGCCATTGGTAATAGAAAGAACCTAGTAGCATAGGCCTGAGTAGATTGGAAAGAATAGAGGTATTTTGATATCACACTTGATTACACTTACCACGTAGTACTTTTAACATGTTGATCCTTATTGCGAAGCCTCCTCACTTGCCCAACCAAGATCTCAGTCGAAACTTCCTCATAAGACAAGTTCTCCTCAACCTCTACACCTTCCAAAGGCACAATAATACAATGATCACCAATCAACTCCCTTAACATAGACACATGGAAAATAGAGTGGACAGAACTCAAATCTGGAGGCAAATCTAATCTATAAGCCACATTCCAAATCCACTCAAAAATCTCACAACGTTCTCCATACCGGAGACTTAGCTTGCCCTTCTTCCTAAAATGCATCATACCCTTCATAGGTGAGACCTTAACATATGCTAATATGAAACTAAAGATCCTTCTTTCCAACATCCTAATAAGACTTTTGATGACTGTAAACCATCTTCAACTTTTCCCTCACTAATTTCACTCTTTCCATAGCCTCCAACGCTAAACTCGGGCCTATAAAAGTCATCTCATCTAACTTAAACCATCCCACCAAAGACCTACACCTCCTACCACACAAAGCCCCAAATGGTTTCATACCAATGCTAGCATCAAAGCTATTGTTGTAAGACAACTCAATAGGTAGTAGATGATCACCACAATTAACCTTAAGTTCTAATGCATAAGACCTCGACATGTCCCCCAAAGTCTGAATTGTCCTCTCGGCTTTCACAACGAATTAACAATGAAAGTTATGTATTTCAACTTTATTTAGGGCCAAGCCTCCTTTGAGATGATTTACAAAAGTGAGTAGTAAGTTGGGTACCTCAATCCTATATAATAAAGGGAGGAACACCACCAGTCTAACCAACTCCCAAATATATAACTTCACATTGTCTCTCTTCATTTCAAGCCACCAGTACACTTCTTTCAAACCTTAGTACCTTTTAGTAGATCTCGGGTGAATAGAATAATGAGAGTTATGGTCTTTACTCATGATCATTTCCTTAAGACCATCAATGTCTGGAATACTTAATCGATTTTGGTACCGAATTACACCATCTCCCCCTTCAGAGAAAACCTCTATCTTATTTTCTTCAACCTACCCCTTCAACACAACCAATGATGGTTCTAAGTCCTTCTTTGCCTTAACATCAACAACCATAGAAGATTCATCCCCATTCTGAACATGAATGAAACCATCATTAGATTCACTCATCCTAATTCCCTAATCTTGTCAAAAAATATACATCATTAACCAACCCCCTTTTGACCTTATCTATAAACTCAGATATAACATCTTCTTTGCCTGGATTGCATTACAAGCCTAAATTGACACTCCTTATTCAGTAGATAGGGATAGAGATAGGAAATATTAAGACACATTCCATGGCACGATATAAATCATGAAAATTAAAATATTTCCTAAAATTCCTTGTCGTCTTCTACCTATAGATGTGGTGTGCTTCACACTCATGAATAACATTCTACTTGACACGGCATGTTAGACTTCAAGGAATATTTATAAACCTAGTGCTATGGTACCATCGCTGTCATGATCCGAACCTAAGGTCTAGGAGTGACATGGAGAATGAGAACCTGAGAGTCCCTAAATAAGCCTCAAAGTATCCAAATTCACATCATCGGTTAGGGAGCGTATTTAGAAAAGTAAACACATAGTTCTAAGATATGAAAAGTAGGACTCACATTATCAAGATATTATGGGGAAAGGGGTCAACATGGATTCACATAACACGTAGCACATAAAGACTAAGGGGAGGGTAAGTTTGACTGACTCTATGGGGGCAATATGGGACATAAAATATTCCACATTTCAATATCAAACATACATACACAGCATAATCCTTTTAAAAAATCCATAATGGACGTATCCAAAAGTTATCCATAATCATAAGCTCGAAATGCAACACATAGCACATAGATCTGATAAGAGTCTATAAGATGTCCAACAATCATTTTAAACATAAGATAGGATGGGGGCCAAGACATATCCCGAGCTCAGCTTCAAAGTAAGAAAATTAAAATAGGATCAATATAAAGTAGATAGATGGTGGCTTGTCCTTGGAACATAGGACTCACCACAACAAATGTCACAGATCCAATCTAGCCATCAAACGATGGATGAAAGTAAATCTCTAGTCCCTAATGGTGAGATCATGTAGGCAAAAATATGTTAGTATGTTTGAATGTACTAAGTATACAGTGTAAAATGCATGAGATTTAGCAAATTTGCATTCAATGTTAGATGGCAGGGGCACATAACATAGAAAAAGATATATATAGCAAGGAATATATTATAACAAGATGTTACGGAATTCATGATACATGAGATGCAAATTCTCATGTATAGTGGGGATGTGACCATAACCGACATTTCAAACCTATGTGAGCTATTACATGATTTGTCCAATGTTGACCTCCCATCGGGTGATAGAAGATTACTTGCCAAAGGTAATCTATACCACACCTTATGACTCGATCATTTCGTACTTATGACCTGGTCATTTTAGAAGGATTTCAATTATTATTTCATATCATATCCATAAATGAATAGCCATCCCTTATGACCTGATCATTTCAATGATGATTATTATTCCTATGCTGGCACATAATTCAAGAAAAGGGAGAGGGCCCTTAGGAATAGACCTGACTCCCCCTATCCATTGGTGCTAAGCCAACATCTCACATAAATACTTATAAAGATACATAATTTCAAAAGAGGAAAGTTATTTCAATTCATTTCAATGCATATTTAGACTTAAAAGCCAAACATTTCTCATAAGCATTCATTCATGGGATAAAAAGTCAAATCATTATTTAATAACATATTTCTTATGCATAGGAATAGTCCATATAGTCAAAAATATGGTGTAAGCATGTAATATGCTCAAAGAGCCAATAAAAATAGACATTTATGTGATCAAATTCTTGTCATAACCAATATGTGAGCTTAACTCACCAGAAACATTTTCATAAAAACATGTGTAAGCCTAACCCACTAATAGTTTTGTAAATCAAATGCTCATGAATGCATATGCTACGAGTGATATGAGAATAGCAATGAGTAACATAGATTCAATCTAAAATGATCAATACAATATGATCAATTAAATCCATAAATAAAATATACATTCCAATCACTATATTGATTACCCATGCTTAAGTCAACATTAAAG
Organism: Solanum sejunctum; assembly: GCA_025642045.1. NCBI lineage: Eukaryota > Viridiplantae > Streptophyta > Magnoliopsida > Solanales > Solanaceae > Solanum > Solanum sejunctum. The sequence continues at coordinate 7,776 of JAOTQJ010005700.1, forward strand.
GGACAATGCATATTCAAATATTCATAATAATAATGTCATTCAACATTTTAGGGATTATATTGACTTCAAATCAATAATAAAGCATAGCCCACACTTCAATTGAATTTAATAAATCATAATATTGAAAATCCATATTTAAAGTAAGCTATGATCCAATGCAATTTGAGTAAAAATGGTGTTAGGTCTTCTTGGTTGAAAGAGACCAAGAATCAAACCCACATTCCTTGACCTAATGAAGAAGTTTCAAGAAAAATTTGAAGAAGAATTGAATTCGCCTTGATTCCCCAAGTTTGAATCCACTAGAGTTCTTTAGAATAAATTCTAGAGTGACTTGAGAGAATTACTCTTGAATGAGGGCTTAGAACTAACTTACGAGAGGGTTTTTCTTTTGGGGAATAGACCTATGCAAAAGAGTTCTCACCCCTTTGGACGGTCAAGGGTTGAACCGCACACCCCCAAGCTTTGTTATAGATAAAAAAGCAAAAGTACAGAGAGGGGGATAGGCATCTTACCTCCAATCTAGTGGTGGTACACAAAAAAGCCAACCTACTAAGGTTGGCTCTTTTGTTCCAATTTCTAAAAAAAGCGACAAACTTAGGACAATACTTAGAGAGGACTCCTCTTTATACATAAACACTCAAAGCCATAAAAAAGGGAGACTCTCCCCTTACAAGAGTAAAAGAAAAACAAGCTAAAGACTAGTCCTAAGGAGTTACAAAAGCAAGTAATCCAAAGCATCAGTAAATGGAGAGGCCACAAGGGAACAGGAAAAGTTCTAATCCAGGCCAGCATTACTAATCCAACATCATGGTGGTTCCTTAATACTCTTCAATTTTCTCCTTTTGAAAGCAACCATCTCCATCTTGTCAAGATAATACAATGCCTTAGCTTCCTTGGGGCTATGATGAACATCAAAGAAAAACTGAGGGATGTGAGATTGTGAATGTATTTAGTAACAAAATTGGCTATAGAGACATAAATATGCAATCTGGATAGAGCTTGATCAATAGACCAATGAGGATTGATTTGTTGATTGATCCACTTGAGAAGCAACTCTGAATCAATCTCCAAATCACCCTTTGGAACCCTATCTGTATACACTAAGCAACTCCAAAGAGAATAGATTCCATCTTAGCTTGATTTTTAGAGCCAATGCCAATAGGAGATGAGAAACCAAGAACTAGGTCACCCTCACTATTTCTAATAACCCTTCCAGCCCCCATTTACCATCAGGCAAGAAACTCCCATCAAAATTCAATTTGAACCAAAGATCAGGAGGTTTAGTCCATAGAATAAAAGCGACTTTAGTAGCATGAACACATTTCTAAATCATAATAACCAAGTCCTTCTAGTTAGAGGGCCAGTAAATGTTAGGAACTAAGTCTCTTTGAAAATTAAGTACTTAACCCTTATCAGATTTGATTTCTAACCAGCATACTTACTCGAGCATCTTTTTTTCCATAAATTCCAACAGATATATATGGGAGTAGCCTAAAGAAGTACTCTGTGAGCTGCATTTTTTGTACTCAACACTCCACCACCTCATGACATAGTGATGCAAAGAAAGATGGTCAGTAGGAATATCACAAGAACCATCAAATAGTTTTCAAACATTCATAGCAAAATGAACAGTCAAGAAGATATGCTCTATAATGTCAAGACTAGGTCTATAGCGACAACAACATTCCTTAGGATCATGACCAAATTTGGTTAATTTTTTATTCATGGCAGTCTTCCCCCTAATGTTCTTCACATCAAAAAAGAACATTTAAGATGAATATTCTGTGCCAAGTGTATCTGTTAATGTTGATCTTCGTTCTTTGCTCTCTAGTGCTATTCCAACCAAAGGCGATAAAAAACTCACCATTAATATTTAAGTCACAATAAGCTTTTTCTAGAACCCCAAGCTGAATCTACAAAGGAACTGCTAAGATAGAAGCTACATGCTGAGGAAGAACCATGTTGAGGATCATATCAATATACCATTGATCATTTTAGAGGAAAACAAACACCTTACTATTATCCGGTGTAGTACTCACATCCCTAAAATGAGCTAAAGGGCCCACCCCCAGCCAATTATCCTACCAAAATGAACAATTCCCAGAATTGATTTTCTAGTGAATATGAGGCTCCATTTTGAACTTGTTTTGCATCATATGTTTCCAGACAAAAGACTCCCCTATGTCCCATTTTTCGCTCATAGGATTGGATCTCTGGCAATACTAACTTTAAGGAAATCACACTACAGAGTATTCTTGATCCTGAAAGTCTACTATTGCTTGTATTGAAAAGCCTTACAAACATTAAAGATCAGCCTAACCCCAATGCCCTCCTCCTCATAGAGAAAAACTCAAATTCTTCAAAGAAGATAAATGATATTTTTTCTTTCCATCCACTCATCCCCTGAAAAAATCTACAATAATGCCTTGGATTGGTTTTAATGGAAGGAGGAGATATAGAAAAAAGCAAATAGATGGGGAGGGATTATAACACATGTTTGATGAGAGCTTCTTTACCTCCAAAACTAGTAATTCTTGATTATCAACCGACAATTCTGCCCACAACTTTAGATACCATATAGAGACATAAATTTTCCTTTGCCTATCAATATATAAGGGGAAACCCAAGTAAGTGAATGGATTATTTTTTTGAACAAAACCTGTATTCTGCTTGATCCTAATAGTTGTTCTGATGAAAGAATTTGAGGGGACAATAAAAACACTCTTGCTTTTATTAGTCATTTGTCCAGAAACACCATCCTAAGTTGACAAAACCTTCATAATCATCTGTAAGGATCTGCTTTTGCCTAAAACCAAAGTTGAGATGGCTGATTTTAGGTCCTCTCTTCTCCATGCAAAAAAAATGATAATTAGGATCCAGATGCAAACCATTAGAAGTTTGGAGAGTCCTCAACACCAATAATAAACAAAGCATGTGACAAGGGGTCTCCTTGTTTTAGACCTTTTGCGGACTGAAAAAATCCATGCCTAGATCTATTGATAATAATGGAGTACTAGTTGTTGGACATAATCATCCACATCATATCTATAAACATCTCCCAAAACATCATTTTCCTTATAACAATACTGATGTAGGACCATGACACCCTGTTATAGGCTTTTGCTATGTCTAATTTAATAACAATATTCCCACCTACGTTAGGCTTCTTAATGTGGTGAATAATCTCTCGAGCAAGCATAAGATTCTCATATATACTCCTGCCTTTAGCAAAACCTAAATAATTTGGAGAAATCGGATCAGGTAGAATAGGGGTCATCCTCAGACACAACAATTTAGAGATAACTTTATTGACAAAATTACTTAAGCTAATAGGTCTGAATTTAGAGATCTTGTTAGGATTAGCAACCTTAGGCAGTAACACCAAACAAGCATGAGAGAAACATTTCAAAATGAGCTACCCACAGAAGAAGGCATATACAATAGCCAACAAGTCCTTATTGATGATTCCCAACAAGCTTGGAAAAACTTGCCATTCATTCCATTAGGCCCAGCAGAAGAATATGGACTCTTGGAGAATACCACATGTTTAAGCTCCTCTTTATCAGGCATGATTTATAGCATCCGATTCTGATCTTGTGTAACCATTATAGGAATATAGTTCAACACCTCCTTATTGATCAACTTATCTTCCCAGTAAAGATTTGTTGGAAATGAGAACAAGATTCTTCTGCAATCATCTCCTTCGAACTAGTCCCCATCTTCACCTTTCACTCTATGGATGAATAACCTCCTCCTTATTCCTTTTAAAAGAGCACAAAAGTATCTAGTGTTAGCATCACCCTCCTTGAACCAATGAAGTTGGGATTTCTGTTTAAGAATAGATTTTTCAAGCTTCAAAAATATAATATATTCAACATTCATTTTATGCAGATGACTTCCTGTTTCTTCTTAATTCTAGCAAATCAGATTTGCCTCAGCAATTTTACTTTTCTCCTCAAATTCTCTAACCTTTGCATGAGTATCCCCAAAATTACTCCTAGACCGAGTACTAAGTGCAGTGACTAACCTTTTAATCTTTTGATAAAACACCTATATAAATATAGATCCCTCCCAACACTGCTAGAAAACCTCCATGAAACCAGGTTGCTCAATCCAAAAGTTGAGAAATTTGAAGTATCTAATAGCACTATCAGATCTGGTGGACATCTCTAATAATAAGGGCCAACGATCAGAACCTACAGAAGACATATGAGTGATAGTGGAATGAGGCATAACATCCAACCATTTATCATTGACAATGCCTCTTTCAAGTCTTTTCAAACTCTATACATCAAACCTCTTTATTTGGACCAAGTAAATTCCTGTCCAGAAAAGCCTAAGTTAGTGAGTGCACAACCTTCATTGACAGCAATGAACTCAAGACTTTTCTTCATACTATAAGAAATACCTCTCAACTTCTCACGGGTAGCTATAATGACATTAAAATCAGCAATGGCACACCAAGGTAAATCAGAGAACCTGTTAGATAACTGAAGCATCTTTTAGCACGAAGATTTTCTGAATTGATCTTCGTGAGACCCCGTGTTTCTCGTCTATCATATATATATAGGGTGGCATGTCTTATAGGACATATGTAAATTTTGGATAGAACCTAAGGATTGTAAGGCTTCCAAAAAGTGGTAATGTCAAGAACCTAAATTTTTAAGCCAAAGGAATGCCCTAAATACACATTGGGATTAAAGAAATGGCTTGAGTGGTACCTCACCTTTTTCAGAAGGTTTAAATTAGGTTTTACTTTTCAAATGGGACTAAATGTGTAAAATTTGTTAATGATGGATTTTTAAAGTTTATTTTAATAACACAAATGTCATATATTAAGTTTTGGAATCCAAAAAGTTGCTAGATAAAAGTTGGCTAAAGTGATCATAAGTTTCTTTAAGAAATTCTTCTTAAATTTGGGTCAAATAAATTAGGCCATATCTCCCAAAATATAAGGATTTAGAAGGTCCATGATCTATCAAGTTTAAGATCTATGAGTCTAGTTTGTAATGCATAAAACTTCACATCAAAATGACCTCAGAATAAAAAGTTATGATAGTCTTACCGTGACTGCCCAAGTTGGAAATTGGATCATGGGCTGGGTCGAGTCAACCCATCTAGATGTCGACTAATTTGAGCTTTTTAAAGCTCAAATCAGTTAATTTCATCCCAAATAGCATATAATCTGAAGATAAAGTTCCCTTAAGGTAAGTTTTTGTGTGTTTACTATTAAATTTCGTCCCTGTGCTCAAAAATGCATGCCTCATGCTTTAGAATTATTTTTTGCTCCTATTAGCTATGTTTGGGGCTGTTTTTAGGCCATAAAAGAATGGTGTTCTTGCTGGTTATTCTTGGTTTGCAGCTGGTGTGTTCAGGTTATAATAGTGGGGCTCTTTTAGGTCATTTTTATGAAGTTCTACGGACGTTTGTTCGCATAAATACTATTTAACAAATTTGGACTGTTTAAAGGTGTTTTTAAGCTGCACATATATAGCTTTTGGGAAGCTTAGGACATAAGGAACAACTCTCATGAAGAAACTTTGCACAATAGGACATTTGTTGGGAAGATATGTTAAGGCTAAGTTATGTCCCTCTTTTTAGCGCGAAATCTAAGAAGTGCCAAAATATCATATGCGATATCTTACTATTTTCTTGTTAGAAAGACCTTCTGTGAAAGCCATTGGGATCGTAACTGAGTTGTTCTCCTAATGATATTAGGTTGAAATTCCATTCATTCACTTAAACTAGACATTCAATATCTATATATCATTTTTTTATTTTCCTAGCTACCTATCCATATGTTCGAGGTGCTTCTCTTCTTGGTGTAGTATCATTAAAATAAACATAGATTACGAAGGGAATGTAGTATTTATAATCAGTCCTTCTTCCATATAAAAATTAGAATTGAAGCACTTAACAAGTAACGCGTTGATTTTCAATAATCTCTAGCGTAATGCTCTTGTTTAAACTACTAAAGCACTTGATTCTGTTTAAATATTTTCTTTTACTATGTGTATATGCTATGGAAATGATTATGATGTTATGAGGATAAGTGTACCAATGAGCCAATACTGGCTAAATTTATGCTATGACGTACTATATGCACTAAATATTCATATTATACATGGCACTTTTTGCATGGACTTTGAGCTATAATCCGAAGTATGAGGCCTATTTGCCTAAATGATTATATATATATATATACATATATATATATATGGTACAGATTGCTATAGGTAGACAAATATGATGTCGGTTGGCCATTGACAAGGACCACCATTGCTAGTATTCGGTTAGGTATATGATGCATTTGCATCTATATATATGTATTCACTACATGTGATACTTGAGCATACCATGCATATTTGATCACTAAGAGGTTGATTATTCACCATTAAGGTTACTTGAGTTTTAGGTACAGGTCGTATTTCTATTACCTTTTTTACTACTGTTATCTATGGTCTTATTTACTACCTTACATACCCGTACATATTTATGTGCTAACATTCTGTTTCCTAGGGATGCTATATGTTATTTCATACATGCAGGTTCAGGTAGGGACTCTATTAACCCCTCCACTAGGAGCGCATTTTAGGTTTGAGGTGGTAAGCTCCACCCTTTCCTGGAACTTTCACAAGATGCTTACATTTTTTTGTATAGTCAGGTATGGTCGGGGCCCTATCTGGGCAGTATCAGTGGTTCTCTTAGAGGCTATTATGGACATGTTATTTTGGGTTAGTTCTTTTATACTTTTTAGTCTCCAATCATAGGATTGGCATGTATATCTAGTGTGTGCTTGTACATTTGCTGTTGCGGCCTTGTCGGCCAGCTAGTCCTTTATCATTTTGGTTTACCCATCTTGATGTACATGATTTGTTGTTGACTAGGTCATGAACTAAATGGTGCAGGCTTAGTTTTTTAGATGTTATACTGCCCGATTTTCTTTTGTTCCCTAGTTTATTTAACTAGCATGGTTAGTGGCGTACTCGACCAGTAAGGTATCGAGTGCTAATCGTGCCCCCCTCTTTTTGGGACGTGACAAATATGATATCAGAGCAGGTCGTGTCCTAGGAAGTCCACAATGTCGTGTCTTGTAGATCTTGCTTATGGATGTGTTATGCACCACACTTATGATTAGGAGGCTACTAGGCATTTAGGGATGGTTACCTTTCTTTAACTTAATAGATCGTGCTATAGAGAAAACTTATAGGAACATATAAAATTTTAATCATGCTTTTTGGTTTGTTTTATTTGTTAGGTTATCTATATTCAGGAGATGGTACAATGTGAGGTAGATATGGATCCGAGAGAAGGTACTAGTTGTTTATTTTTGGTCAGCTAGATACACTTCTCATTGAGGCACGCAGAGAGCCTCCAGTATCCATAGTATCGATTCACCAGCACCTGTTGTAGGCCAAGGAGCTCGAGAACCCCCAACCCTTCCGGAGACATGGGAGCAGGGTATGAGAGAGGTTATTCAGCTACTGACTCGGATGGTTTTTATTCATGAGAGAAAATTAGAGGCAAGAGCAGATGCTAGATGGGATCAAACTGAAAGCTTAAAGGTACGAGAGTTTCTTCACTTGGCCCCTCCAGTATTTACAGGGTACAGTCCCAATGAGGATCCGCAGGACATTATAGACCATATGTATAGAGTATTTTGGGTGATGCATGCCTCTGTTACCGAGGCAGCGGAGCATCAAGCTCTCTAGATCTTTCAACTATGTGGTGTGGCCATCTTATGGGAGAGATCTAGAGATCTTGATGCTCCGCTAGTGAAACAATCCCAAAAATTGCTCGAAAATATGCGTTGGAGGTGCCCAAAATTGTTATTTTCATCTATATCAAAATCCATGCGCGATATCAAAAATTTGACTGCATATTCTTGTTCAGGGGGTCATTTTTGAGTGGAAAATGGGTCCAACCTCGATATAAGAGTAAAAGATTAGCAATTTTGATTTTCCAAAAATGCAAATTCTAATGAGGTTTGCGCACCCCTGGTGTGATGTTGCTAGGGCGCGCAGATGAAGAAATATTATTTTCATGATCGGTCCATGAAATGGACTTGTGTATTTTCCTGCCCAGTTAATTTTCTGCGGTCCATGACTTATGGGTCTTGAGCCTAAATGTTCCCAAATGTGAAAATACCTATACTTAGCCATTTTTTACCCTTATATCATTCTAAACATTCCCCAATACTTATTTAAATACTTAGCCAAATATTTTACTCCCAAACTCAAGTCTCAAAACCTTTCCGGATCTTAAGGATTGCACTTAAACTTCAAGTCTCCATCTCCAATCTTCATCAAGTTCATCTCCAAAGCTAAGGTATGTGGGTTTTTTTCATGGGTTCCTTTCAACCATGATGTCCAAGCTTCCTTTTTCTTAAAATTGCATGATTTAAAGTTGATTTAAAAATGGGTCTTTATTATTATGAAATTCACTGCACACTATATTAGGGGTTCATGAAATTGTGACTGTTTTGCCATGTATTGAGCTATGAATGTAAGGTCTATTATAAGATTTGATGAAGGGTCTTGATGTGTATTGCTTGATGGTGGTACCAAGTATCTATTGAAGGTTTTACATTGAATTTACTAGCATGATTTCAAAATGAATTTACTCCTAATCTTGGTTAGATAGGGAGTTAGGTTAGTAGAGGTTGGTAATAGTGGTGTGGTTGTTGTTGATGGTTCTAAACCTTATTTGATTGATGAGGTGATAGCAAAAGAAGATCTTTATCCCTCCTTGTTAGAATTGAAGGCCTTGGTGGAAGAGGGTAAGGTGGAGGTTTTCTCCCAAAGGAGAGATAGTGCCCTTAGGTACCAAAGTAGGTTGTGTGTACCATGTGTTAATGATTTGATAGAAAAGATCCTTGATAAGGCCTATAACCCTTCTTATTCTGTGCATCCCGATTCCACCAAAATGTATAGAGACTTGATAGATGTGTATTGGTGGGGAGGCATGAAGAGAGACATTGCCAAATTTATTTTTGGTTGTCATAATTGTCAACAAGTCAAATCTGAAAATCAAAGGTCAGGTGGCCTAACCCAAGACATTGAGGTTCCTACTTGAAAGTGGGAAAAGGTAAATATGGATTTTGTGGTTAGGTTGCCCAAGACTAGAAAGCGTTTTGGTTTCATTTGGATGGTGGTTAATAAGATGACAAAATTGGCTCACTTTCTATCGACTAAGACCACATATGGTGCTGAAGATTATGCAAGGTTGTACATTCATAACTTTAAGGTTGCATGGAGTTCCTTTGTCTATCATATCAAATCATGGGGCAAAATTCACTTCACACTTTTAGAGGTCCTTTCAAAGGGGTCTTGGTACAAGAGTTAAACTTAATACGACCTTCCACCCTCAAATGGATGACCAAGCTGAAAGAACCATCCAAACCCTTGAGTATATGCTTAGAGCATTTGTGTTGGAGTTTAAATGTAGTTGGGATGATTATCTTCAATTGATTGTATTTGCCTACAACAATAGCTATCATTCTAGTATCGATGTGGCTCCTTTTGAGGCTCTCTATGGTAGACATTGTAGATCACCAGTGGGATGGTTTAAGGTTGGTGAGGTAGCCTTGTTAGGACTAGATCTGGTTATGGAGGCTCTTGAGAAGGTTATAATGATTAGAGAAAGGTCGAAGACGGCCCAAAGTCATCAAAAATCTTATGCCAAGGTGAGGAGAAGGGATCTTGAGTTCAAGGTTGGTGATTAGGTCTACTTGAAGATGTCACCCATGAAGACTTTGATAAGAAAGACAAGTTGGGCCCAAGATACATGGGTCCTTATAGGGTGATGAGAAGGGTTGGCAAGGTAGCTTATGAGTTGGAATTGCTAGAAAAATATGTAACACTCCATACCTTACAGTACTAGTATAATTGAAATGAAACATGACATGGTTTGGTTAAACTAGCACTAATTTTAAAAAGTGCTTGAACCTCGCATTAATGGGCTATATGTGCGTTTAGCGCTTAAGAGGGTATAGTGAATATACATTTTACATTGAATTGAGTAGATTATCGCCTTAAATTGAAGTGAGAGAATTGAGGTGCTTGTAGGACTTAGAAGATAGCAGGTTGCTTAGCTTAAAATCGCTAACCAAAAGAAGACGAGGTTCGACATTGAAATTGTCAAAGTTCGATTATGAATAAAGTCCGTGTTAAGGGTGTAAATTTGGTCCATGATTTAACATCACATATGGACTATATTTACAGCCCAAGGATTATACTAACAAAGGCCCAAAATATATCACAAGATTCTTAGAAAACTCTAGGCCCAAACTAAGAAGAATAAAATCTGAAAATGGGCAGCCCAAGTCCATGTATTTGGAGCTCCAAAAGGCCCAAGTGACATGACCAAGGAGCTCCATAACCTACTTGGTGATGTAAGTCTTAAGTAGCCTTAGTAAGTTGGCCAAATACCATTTTAAAAGAGGGTCAAATCAGCTCCCACAAGGCATTGTTATCTTGAACACAAAAAAAATCAGCTTTGTCTTCAACTTTTCTCTCAACGTGTACTAACTTGTAAAGCGGCAAAGAAAGAACTTATAGGGTTCTTATAAAAGCTATATACCTTGACGTTAGTGGTAATTAATCTTACATATGTTTTTAGTATGGTTTTACCATGAAAAATAAGAAGTATATGTTAGTATGACTGTGCTAGAATTTCTGGACAGATTGTGTGCTAAGGAGTCTTGTGCA